>CAJUYH010005524.1:0-22960 GCA_910591685.1 Galerucella tenella | reverse complement strand
TCTATAGCGGAAACCCTTTGATTGGGACGAGTTAAAACTGTGGGTTGTCCATCATTTATAACCGTTAGATTTAGATCATCTACAACTTGTATTAGCTGTGTACCTATTGTGTCATTGTGCTGAGCACCCCACAATGAGTGATGCGCGTTGAAATCGCCACCCACGATGGCAGGATTTTTTGCTTGAGAAAAAAGTGTTACCAAATCATTAACAGAACATTTAATTTTAGGTGGCTTATAAACAGAAAAGAGGCTTAATTCCGATTTACCATATTTAATTTTTATACCGCAAATTTCAACACCTTTACTCAGATTTTTATCAATTTTTAATTCACAAAAATTAATTGCCTGATGGACAAATATGGCAACACCACCATAGCCATCATTTCGGTCATTTCGGATCATATTATAGCCATGAAAACGATATTGTACATTTTTCTTAAACCAAGTCTCACTGATAAGAGCAATATCTACTTTACTAGAGTTTAAAAATTGCTGCAGACTGTTTTTATTTGCTACCGCAGATCGAGCATTCCACTGCATAATTTTAAGTGGAATTACCTCAGCCATTATTATTTATTAGCTATGAAAGTATCCTCCAGTACTTTTTTAATATTACTAATTATCGAACTTCTATTTACTGATTGCAAGTCTTCTACTGAACTAATATTATCCAAAAGATTTAATACAAAATTAGAAACAATATCAGCAATATTTTGTTTTCTACTTTCAGTACTATTAGGATTGGGTTTATAGGAATTGGCGGGTAACGGTTGATTAGGACCAAAAGTAAAAGGGAACATAGGAGAACAGGAAGGGGACTGCGTGGGAGGAGATTCAGATTTTCGCTTCTTTTTCACTGGCACTAAATAGTTTTTTGTGCCACTTGTACTTGGTTGTGACGAAGTTATCCTATTGATTACACTAGTATCATTTATTATCGATTGTGGTGAGTTATTATTAATTTGATTAGGAAGACTGGGGAAATCTTTATTATAATTTGATAAGCTTGAAAAAGAATTATTACTGGCAAGAGAAGAAAAAGAGTTTTCACAAAACTTTTTAGCTTCCAGAAAAGACGTTTTTTGTTCAACCATAATCGTCTTAATTTTTTTTTGATTCTCATATTGAGGGCATTTTTTAGATATTGATAAGTGGTCATTATTTTTACAAGGAATACAATAGGTTATATCTTTATTGCAGCTGTGTTCTTCTGTTTTTATTTCGCCACATTGTATACAACGTTCTTGTGCGTTTTTACACTGTTTAGATACATGTCCGTACTTCAAACAACGAAAACATTGAACAACTCGACCTATAAATTGTTCCACCTGACAATATACCTACTTTGTTAAAGGCAACATAATTCGATAAAACATTCCCTTCAAAAGTAATAATAATAGTTTTTTTTGGTACATAAACAATTGTGTTGTCATCCCTTTGAATTTTACGTTTAGTACGATATATATTGATTACAGGAGAGGTAGACTCTACATTCTCTAATAAATATTTCTCATCTCTCAGTGTCAACATCTCTGATGATACCCTTAGTTTCAAGTAGATGATTAGGAATATAGGCTACCAAATTATGATTTGCCAATAATGGATTATTAACTAATTGATTTGCTTCAAGTAGCGATTTTAATAATACTTTGATACGATTTCTACCAATACTTTTAATTTCTAGAATATTAGTGAGTTTTAGTTTTTTGGAAAGTATGTGCCCAACAATCATCGGATGTAATCTTCCTAAGTTATCACTTTTGTTGTTTTCATTATATACCCAAATAGTAGCTAGATTGTACTTATCTGATAATAAGTTGAATTTTTTTGGAACAGGTTTAACTACTTGAGACCTCGTTGGTGTTTGAAGTTGTTGATTGCTTCAAAAGAGGCAGGTAATACGTCACACGACAACGAAATAGTAGCAATTATCAATGAACTCAAGGAGGCTGATATAATAGAATAATACAAGTTGAAACTTGTTCATTTTAATTATGCCAGACGATAAATTCGGACATAGACATGCCCTATGCGCGTTTACCAGCGAAAATTACGTTTCCTCATACACCGGACGGTAATATTGATATTGAAAATGTGAAAATTTGTAATGTTAAGGAGCCGACAACAAATAGTGATGCTGCAACAAAAAAATATGTTGAATATGCAGTTGAATGACCTACGTGCTATCAACTCGCCATTAATTCAAGCGCATGGTGTGGTGCTGCAGCAACAAGACCGTGATATAAAGGATTTAGCTGTAGGATTGAACGAAATGAGAAATGAGCTTCATAAGACGAAAATCCCCATATTACAGGCGCACATTACTAGCTTACAAAATAAAACCAACGAAATTGATACATTTATTTCGCGAAATCCCCCTGTAGCAGCTAGGGATATGGCTACGAAGAAATACGTTGACGATTCAATTGTTGCAGCCAAAATATTTATTCGAAAAGAATTCACTGCTTCTATTAACATGTGTGTTGAGAGCATACGTGAGTTACAAAAAGAAATTACAGAAAATATCAGATCCGTCTCTGATATGAAAACTAACGTTTCGGGCATTGTAAACAATATTAAGGTTATGAATACCACAGACATATATGTCTGTGATGAATACGAATACCATTAACCGCATTAACAGTCTGGAGCTGAAGCTAGCTGGTAGTACGTCATAATATGTATTCTAAAGAAAAAATTCAGCTTGTAAACGAACTCCACAAACCGATACGGAAAAAATTTCCTCGGAGACGCACCATTATAAAGGGCCTTGACGATCTTTGGCAAATGGATCTTGCGGAGATGAGGAATTTTGCATCACAAAATAGGAATCATAAAATGATACTGGGGTGACATTCCGCTCATAAAAACTAGCGATCGCTTTCAAGCGACGTCACCTGGATTTTACATTTTACATTGATATTTTGACAAGGAAATATAGAAAATACGTAGGTGACACCTTATGGGTATCAGAAATTAGAACTATTTGTCGCCCCAAAACAACCAAACTTGGTGAACGGAATGTGTATATCGACAAGATCGATTCAAGACTACTCGCTAGGTAAACAGAATGCCACCCCTGGTCGTCATTGATTGTTTTTTAAAGTTTGTGTGGACACGCCCACTAAAAACGAAGACCGGAGAGGAGATTACTCGGGCATTCTTGGACATTCTCGCTCACACTAGACGAATACCAAAAAATCTGCAATCTGATCAGGGAAAGGAATTTTACAACAGCAAATTTCAAAATTTAATGAGAAAACACAACATAAATCATTATAGCGTATTTAGTACAATGAAAGCCTCTATGGCAGAGCGAGTTATAAGAACGCTAAAATCGAAACTCTACAAGTATTTCAGTTTAAATGGCACCTACAAATGGATTGATATTCTGCCTGAAATAACTCAAAACTATAACAATACAAAACATTCCACATCAAAATATAAACCTTCTCAAGTCAACAAATCCAACGAAAAATCTATTTTGAATAACACCTATAGTCATTTAAAGATAGCTAGCCGGTCCACGAAAATTTAAAGTTGGCGACATTGTGCACATATTCAAGGCAAAACATGTCTTTGAAAAAGGATATACACCCAATTGGACTACAGAACTATTCAAAATCACCAAAGTTAAAATTACCAATCCTGCTACGTATTTACTTGAAGACATGCAAGGTACACCAATCAGCGGCTGCTTCTATGATGAAGAACTACAGAAAACATCGAATCCAGACATTCACTTAGTTGAAAAGGTGCTCAGAAGAAAGGGTAACAAAATGTACGTCAAGTGGCTTGGTTTGGATAGCAAACACAACAGTTGGATAGAAAATATTGATATTGTATAGATTTTTCGGTTCGCCGCGCTAAACCTTGAAAGAGCTCTATAAATTGGAGTGAGCTTTGGATATCAAACTCAGTTAGCAACATGAGTTCCCAAGATAGTGGTAGTGTCGACATCGAATCTGATTCGAGTAACTACAGTTCAGAGTTAGATAGAATATTGGAAAACTATGAGACTGCTGTCAAGTCTGAAAACATTTACCTGCTTTCAACACAGTATCCAATTTCGGGGTATGAAGTAAAATGTGGAATAAGTCCTGCAAGATCATTCACACCTGCTGTTATCTTATCTCAACATCTTAAGTTCAGCAAAATATCTTTCAGTACTTATGAATGGAATACCTTTATCTCAATTATGTCACAACAGATCTTTCATACCGGAGACGAGTTCAAACCTGATTCATTACCATGTGGAGATTACTGTACCATCACCCCATTGAATTACGATGACAGTAAGGTAATTTTAGTCAAGAAACATGGTGTTGAGTATTACATGGATGAAGAAGAAGTATCGCAAATTTTAGAATTAAATAATTTAATTATACAACGTATATCTGTGTTAGAAAATTTGAATTTTTGTGAATATTATTATAATGTTTTGGATTTCTGTAAAAATACCTTCTCCGAAAGTCCTTTACAAATTTTATACGCATTTTGTTCTATTACACCAAACGATATGTTACACAATGCTCTTAGAGAATTTGTATACTTTTATAAAGTTATAAAGTTATCAATGATTTAAATAAATAATTATTATTGTTATTGTTGTTTTTTTATTATATGTTACTTTTAAGTCACCCGGTATACGTTACTTTTAACTGTATTTCAGTAATATATAAAGACGCTATCAGTTAACCGCGGATTTTTATATTACAAGATTAGCGCTCCCGCTGTTATCATCGCAACGAATCTGTCTCGATTACGTGCGTGATACCTTACATTGATAAAAATCTCTTTTTATTCATTATACTTTTATATTACAAGATTAGCGAACGTCTTACAATTTTTAATAATCAAATTAACAATTAATATCATCGCTATCAACACTACCTCATTTTAGTATTAGCTAACAAAGTTATCTGGTAGCCGAGTGGGTAAACTCGATGTCCGCGTCGTCGGCGATGCAGGTTCAAGCCCTCCCAATTTTATTTTCAAATAATATACCATATAACTTTACGCATGCGCAAAAACGAAGTCTCTCTCTCTCTTACACATTGTCTCGCTGCTCTCTCTCTAACACACGGTTTTCCCTATTTCTGTAGTCATGCATACGTTGTTCATCTACTTATAACGTAAGTAGAATTAAAAAATATTATAGTTTAGGGGTGTCCGGCAGGGGGTTGGAACCGTACTAAGTGTCTGGCAATGTGTAACGCGAGTTTTAATGTTGTTACGAATAAAATATAAAAAAAAAGTTTTATAGATTAATAAATTAATATTAGATGGAATTTTATACACCTTTGCTACCTGTTACCTGCCAAATGAACCACTACCCAGGTATCATAGGTGGGGATCGTTCTTACCTACAGTGTTATGTTATCTATGCTTACCTATACTAGAGGCACACATAGAAAAACTTTCAGCTTTTATGATATAACGAAGGTCTGGCCGTCGCTGGCTCTTGGACTATTAGCCACAGAGAGCGAAAGTTTTATCGAATGAATCACAATTGTATTTTTCTTAGTGTATACGTATGAAATATTGACAAAATTTTGATGAAATTACGTTAATCAGTGGCGGATTTAGGCTTAGGCCCGTGAGGCCCGGGCCTAGGGCGGCAAATTTTGAGGAGCGCCAAAATTTTTAAGATGACTTCTCTACCTCAACAAAACTCAATAAAGTTAGGTTTAGAGGCTAGTAGTAAAAAAAAGAAACATTTGTATATAAAAAACTCAAAAAACATTATAATATTTACGAAAGAAAAAGGGCGCCATATATATCGTCTCGGGCCTAGGGCGCCCTCAAACCTTAAACCACTACTGACGTTAATACTTCTCAAATGCATGAAATATTGACAAACTTAGCTACATAGAGCGAGAGTTTGATCGGATAAATCAGTAAAATATTTTCTTAGTGTATAAGTGTGAAATATTGACAAGCTTAGCCACAAAAGCGAAAGTTTAATCGAAAAATTCACTTTAACACGAACCACTTGAATAAATTGACAAGACAAAGCCAGAGTATACACAGCGAATGCCTAAAATCGTATTTATTCGAAGTTCCGACAAGACAATGTCAAGGTGATGACGATTGGTTGTCTAAAACTTTTACGAACCACAACAAAATCCCGAAGATTCCACAGCTTTACGTTGGGCGTCACTGTAAGTCTTGCGGGCTATGGGAGCACGAGATAAACTCAGTTCCAATTAAATTGCTAGATTTTATTGTGAGAAAGGTTAACACGTTAAGTTTAATACAATGAAAGTAAAAATAATGAGATACAAGCAGAGTTTAAGCTAGGCACGTCTGCTTCGTTCAAGTTGTAATCATTGAATGCCGCACCAGCTAACAAAAAGCGAAGCCCGACGCAATCTCTTTGTTTTGGTAACAAAAATACAAGACCGACGTTGACAGATAACTTAGTAAATACACTGAGAAAAGTAATCAAATTTTTCAAACATTGGCGATATAATTCGTAGTTACACGTAGAAAAAAGCCTCGACATTAAAACATTCAGGTTCAGGAAATTATTTTTTAAATGATTACTTACCGATTTATGTACTGACATATACACATTTACTACAAATTGTTTGTTTTGAGAGAATATTACTTGACAATCAAACCTCTGGGCCCACCACCTATTATATTTATTTCAAGTTGAGCAGTAAAATTAACAAACACCTATTATATATATGTAATTCAACAGTACACTTTCACTTGGTAAAATCATGCAGTGTTTCAGTTAGATAGGTGTTATTTTTCTAATTATTTTTAATTTCTGCCGAGCACTGCAAGTAATTATTTGTAAAAAAGTATTTAAAGAAGCATCAAGAAGGGTAGGAAAGATATTGAAACAAATGTAATAATAAAATTTTTTATTTGGTTTACTAGAAATGAAAATAGTGTCTACAAATATATATAAAATATATCAAATATATATATAGTAAACAACCAATGAGCATCATTGTACACAAAAAAATGTGTTCTTTCCAGATGAGGAGGGTCCTGGTTCAGGTGACGGTATGTTATCTGCAATATTATAATGTTATATTTAATAAATGTGGATTTTGTAAGAACAAGTATATGTGTATTTAAAATATAATACGGTTACAGTGGCCTGTATATTGAATGTGTAGTTTATTTGGCACAGCTACAGCAGACTTGACATCTTCAGTACCAACTTCCATCTGAACATATTCATTATCTAAAATATATATATATATATATATATATATATATATATATATATATATACAGGGTGGGGCAATCTTCTGACATCGGAGGATTACATTGTTGTGGTGAGAGATAAAACTCCATAGTTTTGTGTGAGCTAATACAGTTACTTGGGGCACATTTTGAAAATACTTTCGATTCTACAGGGTGTTCCAAAACCACGTAGCAGCACAAACTTACATTTTTTTAAATGGAACGTACTATATTTTGTTTAAGAATCGAAAAGATCTCACCGAGAGCGTTACAAAAATATAGCACTCTAATATATTATAAGGGTGTTTTACAGAGATATGGCCAATTATTAGCAAAAAAGACGTCCTCTTTAACACTCTGCCAAACAGTAAATTAAAATAAATCAACAAGTCTTTGTGTTCGAATGTCATACACACATCATTGGCTGTGCTCAGTATTAATTACTTTTTTCATCATGGCTCTTTTAATACAGGGTGAAACAAAACGCAAATCAAGCAATATCTCAAAATTTTTAAATGAATCACCCTATAAGTCTTTTTACAATTTGTTAGTACAATTAATAAACTTTCAAACGATGTAGTACACTTAGGGCATTAGTTAATGGAAAATCGTAGATATTTTATGATAATGGTCAAAGCAAGTATTTTATATACACAAATTAAATGGTATTAAATTTTTACATGCAACCTCTTGTAAATTTTAACATTTCTAAGGCATATATTTTAATCGTAATTTTGGATGCATCTACAATATCTAATCAATGAAATAAAATATTTGCTTATACCGTAGGTACCTACCTGGAATTACCAAAAATTTCATATTTATTCATGTTTCACTATCAAGTGGGCTACTATCAAAATAGTATCTACTAATAAATGTCAAAGAGATATTGCTGTATTCTTCGTTTGTGTTCAGGAAGTTGATTCAAACACAATAGTTAACTTGTGGTTCCAACAAGCGATGGAGCATCTGTATATCAGAAATTTTACTGACAGGTGGATAGGACGTGGTGGACCAATTTCGTGGCCTCCTCGATCTCCAGATCTCACACCGATGGATTTCTTTTTATGGGGATACATCAAGCAGCTTGTGTATAAAACGTAACGCATTTTCCACAATAACTCCAGCTATGTTGGAAAGAGTAAGATCCTCGTTTTTGAAAAGAATTGTATGGAAGTAAATGATCGCCATTTTGAACACTTAGCATACACTACTATACTTTTTATAGAATGTCAATGTTCATTTATGTAAATGTGAGTGTTCTTATAATGTTGGTTTTCATAATTGTTAGTTTTTCAAAAATAGAAAAAGTTGGAAAACGAATTACAAGCTTGCATTTTACATAACTAGGATATACTGTTTGTGGTGACTTGAGTAATTATTTCGTAAAGACTACTAACTGCTTTTATATTTATTAGTACCTACTATAATGACATTAGCCTACTTACAGTAAACAAAAATATTTCTTCCAACATAATTCCTTCTTTCCTTCCTCTAATGGTAAGAGTAGAAGTCAAAGATATTTTAGATGCATCCAAAATTACGATTAGAATTCATGCGTAAGAAATGTTAAAATTCACAAGATGTTTCATGTAAAAATTCAATACCATTCAGTTTGTGTATGTAAAATAATTGTTTTTGACCACTATCATAAAATATCTACGATTTTCCATTAACTAATGCCCTAAGTTTACTACATCGTTTGAAAGTTTATTAATTGTACTAACAAATTGTAAAAAGACTTATAGGGTGATTCATTTAAAAATTTTGAGATATTGCTAAATTTGCGTTTTGTTTCACCCTGTATTGAAGAAGCCACCGATGAAAAAAGTAATTAATACTGAGCACAGCCAATGATGTGTGTATGACATTTGAACACAAAGACCTGTTGATTTATTTTAATTTACTGTTCTGCAGAGTGTTAAAGAGGAGGTCTTTTTTGCTAATAATTGGCCAAATCTTTGTAAAACACCCTTATAATATATTATAGTGCTATATTTTTGTAACGCTCTCGGTAAGATCTTTTCGATTCTTAAACAAAATATAGTACGTTCCATTTAAAAAAATGTAAGTTTGTGCTGCTACGTGGTTTTGGAACACCCTGTAGAATCGAAAGTATTTTCAAAATGTGCCCTAAGTAACTGTATTAGCTCACACAAAACACAACACACAGTAACTGTATTAGCTCACACAACAATGTAATCCTCCGATGTCAGAAGATTGCCCCACCCTGTATATATATGGTAAACAACCAATGAACATCATTGTACACAAAAAAATGTGTACTTTCCAGATGAGGAGGGTCCTGGTTCAGGTGACGGTATCCCAAACAGCACATGTCGTCCCGAGGACCTCCGATTTAGGTCCGATATAGGTCCAAAGGTCCCAGACCCTTTTTAGGATATCACCGAGACGTCTTTTATTGGACTTCCCCTGGATGTCCTTGTTGGAAGTCCTCGGGAAGTCCAATATAAGTCTGGATTTCTCTGATCCATATTCAAGTCGCCCTCTGAACAAAGAATTTCACCTTTCCCCGGAACGCTTTTCTTAGTTGTCCTCAGGATGTCCTATGTAGTTCTGAAACTATCTGGACCTCCTTCGGACATCCTCAGGATGGCGAATTTCGGATATCCCCGGAACGTCATTCTTCCAGTTGTCCTAAGGACGCCCGATGTAGGTCTGAAAATATCTGACTTTTTATGACATATCCCCCTTATGATAACGTCCCTTAGTTGTTTTTATAGAATGTCCGATTCAGGTCAGAATATATGTCTGTCATTTATTTTTTTAAAGTCCTGGAGACGACTAATTTTGGAGGTCCTCATATTAGGACGATATTTATCTGCAATCCTCTATTTTATAGTGCAATTTCGGGGCATATTTCTTGGAATTGGAATGTACAAAATTCCTAAACTATCCGAATTTTTTTAACCGACAAATACCTACCGAATAGGTACTAAACGTACACCAATTATATAGCACATGAAATAAAGTATTTTTATCTATAGGCACTAGGCCTCTGACCTCACCTTTCTTTTGTATTCATTATTTATACTACAAAACTACAAATGACGACAAATTGCGTATTAATTAAAGAAAAAAGATACTTTGGATTTGATTTGGAACCTATGAAGTCCTTCATCTTCAATCTTCATTCTCAGCACTCGAACTGCTCGTTTGATTTGTAATATAATCGAATGATTCATATCGAACTGTTATAGTTATCTTGTGTGCGCCCTGCGAACTGGTTAAAATATTTAAAGAATATTTAAATATATTTTATATATAAGCTGAAAAGCGACAACAAATGTGATCGTTGCTGATCAATTAGGACACAAACAGACAAATATTGAGGTAAGCAGCAATAATGAAGGAAAAGAGTACTCTTTTTAGATTTCCAAGCTTTCGTAAATATTTATTTACATCTTCAGGGAACTACAAAAGTGAGAAAAGACATAATTTACAAAACAACTCGCTACAACAGTTTTATAACTTACGCTAATCGAGAATGTATCCTTGTTATAATTGGGAAAAGCATTAAGCAAATTATTTCAAGAAAAAACAATCCAAATGGCTTTAAGAGCCCTAGTTATAGTCACATTGTAAAATAATTAAAAAGTTAAAATATAAAAATTCATTTTAAAACAGAGTGAAGAATCCACACAAACACGTGGAATTCGACTAATTATCGAAAATAGGTTAAGAATAGATCTTATTTTATACGAGATACAGTAAGAAGAAGAAGAAGTAATGACTTTATCAAAAATAATTGAAAATATATTGTTAGAATACGGGGGAGGTATCAAAGTTTGATTAAAAAATATTGTAATTATTGTTATTTGAATGTTTATGAAAATTATGTTTATCCAAGGTTAAAAGGAGAGAATAAAGATTACTTAAGTTTTGAATGTCTGTTTTCTTATTAATCCGGTCATCCTCTTGAAATATATAAGACATTTCTATATTTCTAAGAATAATCTTTTATTGTAATTATTTTCTCTTGATAGGATCTTAATTCCTTCAAAATCAATTCTGTGGTCTAAAGAGGAAACATGATTAGCAAGAGAACATCTTTCAGGATGAAGTCTTATATCACTCTTATGGAGAGATACACGACAGGACAATTCCTGAGAGGTTTGGCCGATATATTATGTAGAGTTACAGTCTTTGCAACAAAGCTTATATACTACGTTACTATTATCAGAGATAGGTATTTTGTCTTTCAAAGGATTATATATAGATTTCAACACTAAGGAACTCCTACAAGCAAATTTAATATTGTCTAAGTATTGTGAAAAAATCTTAGTAAGTCTGGGAGTAACTTCCCTTATGTACGGTAAAGAGACTGTAGAAATAGAAGAGGGAACTATTTCAGAGATAGAGAAAGCATTCTGATCAGTTACACCTGCTTCAACTATTGGAAGTGATGGAGTATCTGCTAAAACAGATGATGTATTGAAAATGATCTTTCTTAATAAGGATTTGGGATAGGAATTATCAAGGAACAAATTGAAAAGTATATCACGATTCTTATCTTTGAAAATGGGGTCGGAAAGACTTATAACTCTGGTTGCCATTTGTTTAACCAAATTCACCTTTATGCTAAATTTATGGTAAGAATTGTAGTTGAGATATCTCCCAGAGCTACTTACTTTTCTATACCAATCAATTATAATCACATTATCAGGTGACCTGGTGAAAAGAGTATCAAGAAAGGGTACGGCCATATTAGAGTTTTCCATTTCAAGAGTGAACTGGATATAGGGATCATAACTATTGAAAATAAAAAGGAGATCATCAGTGGAATCTTTGGGACAAGCAAGAATAATATCATCGACATATTTCTTGATGAAAGGGACGTTAAAAGGAAGTACAGGAAGGACCACATCCAACAAATCATCCATAACATAGCAAGCTAATATAGGAGAAATGCTATGCTATGTTATGCGACCCCTAATATTGGTGCATGTTTCATTAAAAAATATATATGACTAAAGGAAGTAAACGATTTTTTTATGAAAAACAATACCACTTTGTTTTAAGCCAACCCACTTCATTTTTTATACATACATCAATATTTAATTCTAGATGATTATGCAACTGCAAGAAAAAAAACAATATCAGCCGAAGAAACGAGTGATTTAGCTTCTGAAATAGAAAATTTGGATGGGAAAAGGAGGCGAATTCAAAAATTCCTATGTACTTCATCATCATCTGATCAAAGCCCCATTTTCACTCCAAAAAGAAAAAATACCAATTTTTCTGATGAACCAGAATCTATAGTCTCCTCCAACAATACCATCAACTTTAACGTCAATATTCAAAAGTGAGAACAATAAGTACATTTTTATATTTTGTATGGGTTTTCATCACAAACAAACAGGATTTTCCTCATATTATTACCATTTTTTTATTGATATTTATATATTTTTATCTTCATATTTCAGATCCTATACATAAGGAAAATCCTCCATGTAGGGAAAATCTCCCAAGCAGAGAAAATCTCCCAGGCAGGGAAAATCCTAAAAGTAGGGAAGATCCTCCAAGTAGGGAAAGTGCTAACATAATGGTGTGTCAAAATGCATGCCAAATCTGCTGCAATAAATCTGAAGGTGAGACATGTAATAGTAATTATGCGTCAACGTAGAAAAGTGAGGTAGGTATTATTGTCGAGGTCCGAGACATAATACACTTTTCTACCGTGGCTTTTTTCACTACTGGCATTTTATTTTTTTTAATATTAGTTTTTAAAACTAATGAAAATCGAATATGAATTTCAAAATTTTCTTTAAAAACAAATCATCCATGCTTCTGTCAAATGTAAAACACAAAGGTCAGTACTTTTTCTACCTTGGTTAATAATGAACAACTTTACTACCTCAACAAAAGTCAATAAAGTTAGGTTTAGAGGCTAGTAGTGGAAAAAATCTATATTGGCTTTTTTATTTAGATGTTAGATTGAAAAATATACTACTTCTCTCTTTGTAAAATGACTCACAAAAAAGTAGTCATTTCTGGGGAAAGAGTTCTTATTTTTCTCTGATTTCCTAAAAATTGTGTTAAAAATATTTTTTTTCAAATTATATTATGAGATTTGTTATTACCAATTATAATTTTTTAGATACTAGAATCCTAGGAAATATTTTAAATCAGATTAATGTGATACGAGTAATAACCACAGATATCCTTAAAGAAATTAATAATAGAAGGGAACTCTCATCTAGTGAGGATGTAACTATTCAAACAAAATTCCCAGAAATAAAATTTCCCATTTGCAGTAAGGAAGAAATGGAATTACTGCAATCATTATTAGCTACTCCAGAAAATTTCAATTTAACTGTAAGTAAAATTAAATTGTCATATTCCTAAACTGACATTTTAGTACATAAAATATTCAGTCAATTATTTATTTTTTTTAGGTTAATGAACTATACAAAATGGGTGGCACTAATAATTTTAATTTTGTAAAGAGAGCATTATCAGTAATGATTTCCAATGAAACAGCGAAAAAATACAGCTACTATGGCAGAAATGGGAACCTTGCTTTTAATAAGCACTTATTATCAAATGCTATAAAAAGTAAGTAAATATAAATCTCAATATACTAAGAAATACAGACTTCAAATCAGTTACACTGTAAACCGTCTTCCGGTTGTAAATGCCTTTAAATATCCTTACTTTTTTTTAGTTGCAGCTAGTAAAGCTAAACTGGCAATGAATGAGGTTGAAACCGAAAAATCTATGAAATCTTGGTTAAAAAGATCCACTGAACGGGAAAGAGCAGCAAATAAAAAATTTTAATATGTCAATTTAAGATAATGTATGATACATATGTATGTATGTACATAATGTGCGATCAAAATATAAATTTTTTTAAACGTAATATTTTATTTTCCTGATTATAAAGTCATACCCTATAGATTCTAGAAAGGGTCTAGTATTGGTCCTGAAAAGGTCCTTTATTGGTCCTGGAAAGGTCCTTTATTGGCACTGAAAAGGTCCTTTATTGGTCCTGGAAAGGTCCTTTATTGGTCCTGGAAAGGTCCTCTATTGGTACTGGAAAAGTCCCACATTGGGAACAGAAAGATTCTTCATCTTCCTTGGAAAGTCACATATTGGTTCTAAAAAGGTCCTGAAAAGGTTTTTTTTGTACCAATATCGGAAGTCCTAGGGACTCCTCGATTGTTAACAAAAGCTGTCCTGTGGACGTCTACGACCTAAATCGGACGTACCTGGGACGTCGTTATATAATTAACGGACGATGTCCCTAAGACATCTTGAGGACGTCTTTGTGCTGTTTGGATATGTTATCTGCAATATTATAATGTTATTTTTAATAATGTGGATTTTGTAAGAAAAATATATGTGTAGGTTTTTATGTATACTTATATATACTTGTAAATAAACTATAAGTTTTGATGCATTGCATATACAGATGTATTTGAACAATTGAAATATTCACCCAATAATGGCAAAGCTTGACAGCTAGGGAAATGTTCTCTTCCACATGAAGAAGGTGACGGTATGTTATCTACAATTATAATGTTATTAATTGTTGTAACTGATTTAAAACAAAGTAAGAGTTGGTACTGCCACAAAGTAGACTTATTATAAATGCAAATAACAATAAAATACATCAACTGATTCCAATAACTAAAATCAAGCTTAATATTTACCAGAGTGAACAATTATCTTTCTTGGGGGATCATTTGTCAAAACATGACTATGTCGTTTTAGTCCTAAGAATTTCGTAAGTACAGCTAATTCGAACAATCTCCTAGAGCTTTCACCCTTGGTGATAAATTTGTCTTAAAAATGAAGCTCACACAGCTTGTAATTTTTTTGAAGTTGAACTGTCCTCTTTCCAGACAAATCTTCACGATTACAAGCCTGTAACCATAGCTGGGATCTAAAATATTTCAAGACAATAATAAGTTCAGAATATCAAATAATACACAAATAATATTTTTGCTGGTGTATTATTGCTAATATAATATGTTTATTGTTAGGTAGAATAAGTCAACACAACCTATCACAAAAGTTTTTCACTTCATGAACATTCTATTCAGTGTAATGTCAAAGAATACCTAATCAAATATTTATTTGAGTATTTTTTATACTTATGCCCAAATTAGCAAAAGAAACTTAAAGACTTACCTAACAGGGTCTTTTGGGAATCCAAACATAGATATACCATACCTTCTCCTGTTCCCGAGTAACATCCCCGAACAGCACAAGTTATTCTTCCCATAGCTTCAAGTAATTCAGTAATAATTTTCGAAACAAGGGACAAAGTAAAAATTATACACAAAAATTGAAAAATTCCTTTTGTTTACCAAGCTGGTTGACAGACAACAAAGTCAAATATGACAAGAATCTTATTATAAAAATGGCGACTTTCAGACATGCGCATACAAAAAAATGACCGGAAGCTTCGCTTCTTGTTGAGCTGGTGTATTCTTTGGCCGCACGAAAGCGGCTGCTCTCCACGTCTCGACTCACGATGGTGGCGCTTGCGCACTGGGTAGTGCCGGGAGTGGTGGAACTGGTCAGGTACAGGGTTGGCGTAGGACAGGCGGACGGTTACAATATTAAATATAAGATGGATATCCCTGAATTATTTCAAAGTGCACATATTTTTTCACACTCAAATGACTGCAAAAAATTCCGAGAAATGAACAAAATACAGGAGTTTTTAACTATTTTAAAAAAAATATATGCACCTAGTAAGATGTCCACAGTGTGTGACTCATTAAATTCAGAATCAGCAAGCACAATACCGTCTGGTATATTTAATTTTGAAAGATTTGAATGATTCACTTGGTATTTGTCCGGTAAAGTTGAATTACAAGATTTTTGCTTAAATTCCCCATGTAAAGATTTTATTGATGTATGAACCTTCTGTGATAAAGGTATTAGAAACCATTTGATTAATTCCAGTGATTGGAAATAGTTATTTATGTATTAAGAGCGAAAAGTGATACATTATTGCTTGAGAGTAATGTAATTACTCGAAAGCAATAATGTCACGTTTTTGCTCGTAATACATACAACATTTGCTCTGCAATCACTTAATTGTAACTATTAAAAACAAATATAAGGTAGAATTCATGAAAACTTTTAAAATCTGTCAGTTTAAATATGTCAATTCAAATATGTTTCAAACTTTTATATCTGTCACTGTCAATATAATTGTGTTTGTAGTATCGGTTGTTATGGGCAACGAGCGTTTTGTCATTTTTTACGCTCGGCGAGCGTGAAGTAACTCTCCTCAAGAAACGTCAACTTTTCGTTGTCAATGGCAAGCGAAAAAGCCTACTTTTCAATATGATTGTGGAAAAATGTATTTTCTCAGGTTGGAGTTTTAATCGTTTTACTAAATCTGAAGTTATGAAATTACTTTGAGAACCTCCATAAAGCAAACTTCTACAAGGAACATATTTGTTATTTTTGTCTAAAATACCAATTGTAGCTGTAGCCAACAGAATCGATGAATTATTGATTTGACTACAATGTGCATTAACATTGACATGATTTTCAGATTTATTTTCAAAATAAATCTTTGATTTTTGTACATTTTCCTGAGACGCAGCATTTGCCTGCTTGTACGACGTGTCAGAATCCCTGTCCCTATGCAATAAAGTGTTGTTCCTCTTACTTTTACGAATTTCACAAAACCCTGCGCACGATTCTTTGAATAAGTTCGCAGACAGTTGACACAAAAATTAAGGCTCTTGACTTTATCAAAACGGTCTGTAGAAAAAAGTTTTTAAAAATCTTTGCAATAAAACAAGCAATGATCTTGTTTGCAGTAAAATAGTATATTCAGTATTAAGAACGGTAAGGGTTGTTTACCGGTCGACAGCAATGTTTGCTAGAGACCCGTATTACCTTTAACGTTCGAAATGCTTACACCATTTTTGCGGGATCGTATTGAAATATTCGAATTTCAAATAAAATAATTTAAATTTTTCCGAAATGAACGGAATGTCAAAAGGGACATTTATACTTCTCGATCAGTTTAAAATATAATTTGCATTTTGGTGAAATTGTTTTTATACTATTTATTACATTTTATATTGTTCTGTTCGATTCTGTTCATTAAAAAAATATCAATCTTCTTATTTTTTTTGTTCCTTTTGTGTAATGAATGAAGTAATATATTATTTAGGACCACCTAAATGTATGTAGGGCTGAGACGACGGTGAGTGACTTACTTACCGACGTTTTAGACTTAAAAACCAGTAAACACAACCTACCGTCCTGACAACCGATGCTGTAAATAAACAAAAAAGATCGGTCACGCAAAAACTGCTTTTATTTCTTCAACAGTTTCTTCTGAACCAATGATTTGTTTCTTCACCAGGCTGTTCTTGCACGTAAATATGACAATGACTTATTCTTTACGTGGCTGCCGGTCTCCAATGCGGATGCTTTCTCACCAAATCAGGTTCGAAGTAGGTACACCAATGTTATTTGTCAATGTTTTAATGGGTTGTAAATAAATAACTCAAGCGGACTGATAACTATGTTCTATGTTGCTTACAACCTTCAATGATTAATAATGTTGAAAATTCGTTTACATTTGTGAAACTAATAAACGCAATAAATATGCAATAATAATTAATAACAACTTGCAAAACGCTAACTAACTGACAATTCTAATCATAATTCTCGCGTTGGACACTGTCAGTACTGACACATTTTATTACACATTTGAAGTTTTGCGTTTTTGCTATACTTTTTCACAATTCTCACCAGTATTTACATACATTCCTATTTAGAGCTTTGAGTTAGGTGTTAGTATTAGTTGCCATTTTTTATACTCAATTAACACCAGCGAAGATACTAATCACTTTCAAACTAACCGTTGAGTGATAAATACATAGGATTGAATAACAGTTGTATTTTTTTAGTTAATTCAGTTTTTGTAGTTTATAACTCAGTCTAGAACTGGAATCCAAATTTTTGTTTTCAGTAATAAAGTTGATTTTTAAAAACATTCTCGGTGGATTAAAAACTGGGTGGCGCAATCAGTAAGGCTATTTTACCAGGTTTTCTGGATAAACATTATACATAAATACGTAAATAGATTGTACCCACCCAGTATAAGTGTTAGGTGTTTTCACAAGAGCTACTGATACAAAATATTCCAGTTTAGCATAGATATACTCAAATATTTTTATTCTGAATTCTGTCTACGAAACCTATTTTAGGCAGGATTTAAATATGACAAGAAAATTTACTTATATACATTTATTGACATCCCTTGAAAGACCTAATTTTATTAGGAAGTGAAAACAATTTATCTTCATGCTTTTTGATCCAATTTTTCGATTAACGTTTCAATCATATTAGCATCCACTAAACCAATAAATTTATCAACTACTAAACCATCCCTAACAGCTATTACAGCTGGTACAGCCTTTACTTCGAAAGTTTCGACTAATTCGATGTTATGTTCTACATCTACTATTGCCAAATCTATATTAGTTTTAGGTTCGATTAATTCTTTCATTTTTGGCGTTAATATATGACATGGTTCACACCATTCTGCATGAAAATTGACAATAACCGGAATACTAGAATTCATTACTTTTGACAGGAACTCATCATTATTGGATATCTCTATGATTCTTTTCAAATTGGTAGTGGAAGAAAATAACCTCTTGGTTAATTGAGTAATCGTTAATTTAATCATATTCACAGTAAGCACTTTGGATGGCGTCTGGATGCACAGGATATGTACAATGTACAACAAAAAAACTTCCAAATCCAATTATGCAGCTCAATAATAAAATTGATAGTGAAATATTCTTATGAATGAAACAATAATCTTCTGCCTAAAAAAGAAAAGAGAAAATAATAATGAATATTAGGTACATTGGGAACAACTTACAACGGAATTATTCAATTGAATTTCCTTATCAGTGGGGATAATTAAAAACAATATTGTTATGGCAGTAGCTGATCCTAATATTATCCACGAAATGTTACTTTGCAATCGGACTCCAATTACAACAATAAATAATGTTAATATCCACAATATTGTTAATAGTAAAATACCTATTCCAATATTTCCAATAATGGTCATAACTGAAAAACAAATACTCATTTCAATTTCCATAGCAAACAAAATTTAACTGTATAACGTAATTGTACCTACGACCGACCACTTAAACCATTGTATAAGCCTAACTCCTTGTTTTTTCAATGCTACTTTTAAGAAATGTAGAGTGAATAATGTTTGCCAAAACATTGCTAATCGTTGACGAGAACTTTTTGAATATCTGTTTCGTTATCATGTATTCATTTGTGCACGTCTTTTAGTCAAAAATATATAGAATGGCTACAATATGCTCCAGTGCCAAAATGCACCTACTTCCTACCAACATTTCGCTATGTTCCTAGTTCCGAACACTTAGGTACCGAGTTCCGTCCTACACTTTTATTATTGTTAATGAGTTTATTTTCATATTTTGGCGAAAGAGCCCGACCCCGAAGGAGGAGGGCTCTTTTAACAAAATATGAAAATAACCGAATGCAGTTTTTACTGACAACATGATTGAATAAAAAATTATCAGGTTTATTTTGATGCACGAGTGTAATTCGGTAGAATATTTCTCGAGTAGAAGAAATAGAAGTATTGTATTCTTGGGTTTACTTCCGGTCACCTTTTCTTGAATAAAACTTAAAGAATCTTGTCCAAATCGCGATATTTTAACGAATTTTGAAATTTGCCAAATGTCACAATAACAAATGCGCAATTTTAACACTCGTTACTATAGTTACGGACCTACAGGAACATAGCTAGCGGGATCTTATCGGTAGCTAGCGGGATCTTATCGCGATAAGATTCCGCTTCATATGGGATTTTTAATACAGGAGTGTAATATTCCTAGTGAGTATGTCAAGAAGAGTTCCAACTCCAATGTAAAATATCAAATAATATAATTTTTATACAGTATTAAGAATATGTTTCTGTTCGTTATTTAGAACACGAAACCAATATTTTGGACGATTTTTGAAATTTTTTAAAAATAGTTTCAGTAGGTCGGCGGTTTGTCCCAATTTAAAATATATTTTAGTGCCTACTATACATTATAAATAAGCCAAAAACATGTTAATAATTAACTTTATCTACAACTGCCATATAACAGGTACGATTTGACACTATTTCCAGTGTCATAATTACATATATTACCGCACTAGTGCGTTTTTGAATACATTAACGCACTTGTTCGATAGTAAGAATCTAGAAAAATATTAATACCAGAATTAAATATTTAAAATTACACTGGAAGCTGCATTTTCAATTTTCGAATGGAGATTGTCTTGGCTGGAACTCATTTTTATATATTTTTGTTCATCCAACTTTGATAATTTGATGACATAACTAATTTATTTTATTTCCACAGCTTTGTTTTTCTTTGTTGCTATGATCACAAAATATGATACACAGTACCTTATGTTTGCAGTCGATATTATTAAAAATACGTTGGATTCAATGTGGTTTTATTTTATGATATATGTACTGTTAATAATACTAACAAACAGTTGTAGATAAAATTTTGTACGTAACACGTGTGATAGGAATTATTATCGCACTTATGTGAATACGCGACTGGGCCTACAGCCTCGTCGTGCAAACTTCTCATGCGTGCGTTAATAATGTCCATATCCCACGGATTACGTAAATAACTATTACGTAATTAGTGGGATATGGACATTATTAACGCACGCATGTAAAGTTTGTAATCATATAAGTGCGTAAATAATTCCTATCCCAGGTATTACGTACAAAATTTTATCTACAACTGTTTATTAGTATTATTAACAGTATATCATAAAATTTCATTTAAAAAAAACTTTAATCCAACTTATTGGTTGTTATTTATATTGACCTACAAACTTCAGAATAAAAATAGGGCGAAAAGATATTAACATGAAACAGAAACAAAGCTGAAGAATGGAATATTTTCAAGAGCATAATCACTAGTGCAACTTGTGAAATATGTGGTACTTGTAGAATCGATAACCGGAAAAAGCAAACAGCATGGTGGACTGAAGATATAAAAGAAGAAGTTGAAAAAAAGAAGGAAGAGTGGTAAAAGTACCTAACAAAAAGATCGACAGAACAATACGACATATACAAAAAGCAAAGAAAAATAGTTGGAGGCTTAGTATCAGCTGAAAGAGAAAAGTCATAGACTGACTGTGGAAACAAAAAGCTCAAATAATCAGAAACTATTTTACAAAGTATTAAAATCAATCAGAACACGCAAAGCGGAAATTGAATTCAACATCAAAAACAAGAAATATCAACAAAAGAGACGGATATCATGGCCAGATGGAAAGAATATTTCCAAGACTTACTAGGACAACATACCCAAAGTACTGAGGAAAATACAGCAGTACCTGAACACGAAAATAACTACCACGAAATTGAAATTAATGAAATTAAAGAGCGTAATAAGACAACTTAAAAATGGAAAAGCACCAGGATATGATAAGATTACGGCTGAAATGATCAGAAACTCGGGAGAAAAAGGATTCCAAAGTATACTCACTATACTAAATAGAGCTTGGGAAAATGAAGAAATACCGGACGAATGGGGAATAGCATTAATAACACTAATACACAAGAAAGGAGACCCATTGTAATAACTATAGAGGAATAACGTTACTGAACACTATTATGAAAATATTTAAACAAATAATAAACAATAGACTTAAACCGATACTAGAACCACATTTATCAGAAGCACAAAGCGGGTTTAGAATCCGGTCATCCTCTTGAGATATAAAAGCCATTTCCAAGAATAATCTTTTATTGTAATTATTTTCACGTGCTAGGATCTTAATCCCTTCAAAATCAATTATGTGGTCTAAAGAGGAAACATGATTAGCAAGAGAACATCTTTCAGGATGCAGTCTTATATCACTCTTATGGAGAGATACACGACAAGACAATTTCTAAGAGGTTTGGCCAATATATTATATAGAATTGCAGTCTTTGCAACAAATCTTCTATACTACATTACTACTATCAGAGATAGGTATTATGTATTTTAAAGGATTATAAATAGATGTCATCACTAAGGCACTCTTACAAGCAAATTTAATATTATCTAAGTATTGTGAAAAAATATTAGTAAGTCTGGGAGTAACTTCCCTTATGTACGGTAAAGAGACAATAGAAATGGAGGGAACTATTTCAGAGATAGGGAAACCATTCTGATCTGTTACACCTGCTTCAACTACTGGAAGTGATGGAATATCTGCTAAAACAGATGATGTATTGAAAATAATCTTTCTTAGTAAGGATTTGGGATAGGAATTATCAAGGAACAAATTGAAGAGTATATCCCGATTCTTATCTTTGAAAATGGGGTCGGAAAGACTCATCACTCTGGTTGCCATTTGTTTAACCAAATTCACCTTTATGCTAAATTTATAGTAAGAATTGTAGTTGAGATATCTCCCAGAGCTACTTGCTTTTCTATACCAATCAATTATAATCACATTGTCAGGTATCCTGGTAAAGAGAGTATCAAGGAAAGGCACAGCCGTATTAGAGTTTTCCATTTCAAGAGTGAACTGGATATCGGGATCATAACTATTAAAAATAAAAAGGAGATCATCAGTAGAATCCTTGGGACAAACAAGAATAATATCAACATATTTCTTGATGAAAGGGACGTTGAAAGGAAGTACAGGAAGGACCACATCCAACAAATCATCCATAA
>CAJUYH010005523.1:0-22962 GCA_910591685.1 Galerucella tenella | reverse complement strand
GCCTAGACAAACTCAATGAACTAGGCGAGAACAACATAGTCACCTTATTATGGATTCCAGGACACAGTGGAATAGTAGGCAATGAAATAGGAGATGAGCTAGCAAAGAGGGGGACTGATATACCTTTCTGGGGGCCTGAACCCTTTAGCGGAATCAGCCCCAATGTAATATTGGAAGAAATAAGTAAAGCCAAGAAAAAGAGAAGATCTAACCAATGGAAAGATCTAGTAGGGCTTATACAATCAAAGACTCTTCTGGGTTACTAAACCTGTTGAGATCAAAAGAATGTGTAAGTCAAAGTAAAACTGCACTAAGAGTTTTAACAGGGATCCTAACGGGACATTGTCGCCTGAATGGGCACCTGAAAAAGCTCAAAATAGTGGAGGAAGAAGAATGTAGATTTTGTGGAATGGAAGAGGAAACCTCCATCCACATACTTTCCAACCGCACAGCACTTCAGAATCCTAGAGCACAGCACCTAGGAGATTACTGGATGGAAGAGGAACATTTGCCTTAGTTGAAGCCTGCAGATATCCTAAGATTCCTCCGGGAAATAGGACTAAAGGAACTACTAGTTTCTGAGACACTCCTCAGAAACTGAGTAGAAGTAAGGGGACACAACAGATCTTTAAGGTCTCAGTGAATGTAACCCTAAAATACATACATACATACTTCAGGTGCTTTTCAGTAAATTCTACATATGAAAAACAAAAATCACCTTTCCCTTCCTATCCGGGATGCGGATGCAGGTTTTCTGTGGTTTTTTCCTGCATCTTAATTTTCGCAACGTTCGGAACAGCGATACATTTCGGAAATTAACCAAATGGCCATCCTTTGGGTGCACAGCCACAGCTGTCCCTACCGCGACCGTCAAATCATGCCTTTAAATTCAATCAATTCAAACCCTGAAGAGGACTAACTCTCCTATAACAGGGTAGAATCAAATTTTGCTTAGCTTGCTATCCCAAGATCGATAATTTAAATGTCAAATCAATTGAAATCATGCTCAAACAAAAAAAAATTACTATGAATGGACCTTAATAAAATTTGACGACAAAGTTTTGTAGTCTCAAACTTCAAAATATTATTGATTGTCTAGTTGTCAAATTTTTTTCGTTGTGTCAGATAGGGACCAAAAAATTTTTTTATCATTATTCAATCTTGACAACGGTATCTGGAACGCTACCGAAACGTCGAAATAAAAATCATTATTGTGGTTTGATTCCCAAAAAATAAGAAAAATAAAAATTCCCTAATTCGCATATTGATCCAGATATTAGCGAGAAACCCGGATATGTAAAATCGAACTTAAAATTTAAATAGATAAATACTAGAATATTTATATAAAAAAAAGAAAAAAAAAAAGAGGAAGAAATAAATAAAAAAAAGGAAAAAAAATTATAATAAGAAGAGAAAAAAAATTAATAAATGAAAAAATTTAAAAAAAAGGAAAAATTTAAGAATAAAAAAAGATGTGCTACCGAAACGTCGAAATAAAAAAAATTATTGTGGTTAGATTCCCAAAAAATAAGAGAAATAAAAATTCTCTAATTCGCATATTGAGCCAGATATTAGCCAGAAACCCGGATATGTAAAATCGGACTTAAAATTTAAATAGATAAATACTAGAATATTTATATAAAAAAAAGAAAAAAAAAATAATAAAAAGAGAAAGAAATAAATAAAAAAAAAGGAAAAAAAAGTTATAATAATAAGAGAAAAAAATTAATAAATAAAAAAAATTGAAAAAAAAAAAGAAAAAATTCAAGAATAAAAAAAGATGTGCTACCGAAACGTCGAAATAAAAAACATTGTGGTTAGATTCCCAAAAAACAAGACAAAAAAAAATTCTTTATTTCGCATATTGAGCCAGATATTAGCGAGAAACCCGGATATGTAAAATCGGACTTAAAATTTAAATAGATAAATACTAGAATACTTATATAAAAAAAAAGAAAAAAAAATAATAAAAAGAAAAAAATGGATAAATAAATAAAAAGAAAATAAAATAATAATAAAAAGAGAAAAAAATGAATAAATAAAAAAAAGAAAAAAAATATTAATAAAAAGAGAAAAAAAATGAATAAATAAAAAAAAATTTAGAATCGGACGTAAAATTTGAATAGATAAATACTAGAATACTTATATAAAAAAAAGAAAAAAAATAATAAAAAGAAAAAAAATAATAAATAAATAAAAAAAAAACAATAATAATAAAAAGAGAAAAAAATTAATAAATAAAAAGAGAAGAAAAAGGAATTAATAAAAAAAATGTAGAATCGGACAAATTTGAAAAGAAAAATACTAGAATACTTATATAAAAAAAGAAAAAATAATAATAATAATAAGAGAAAAAAAAATTTGGAAAAAAAAGAAAAAATTAAAGAATAAAATATTATGTGAATTCCTAAATGTAGGTAAAAAAATGTATCATAGTAGAATAGGATAAGATTTAATTTTAAAAAATATGTACTTCCTTGAGCAAAATGTTAAGCTGGCGAATGGACATAGTATCCGCAGCCAAGGTAAACCAAATCACACTCACACATAGGGTTTAGGAGGCCAGATATTAGCGAGAAACCCGGATATGTAAAATCGGACTTGAAATTAAATAGATAAATACTAGAATACTTATATAAAAAAAAAGAAAAAAAAATAATAAAAAGAGAAAAAAATGAATAAATAAAAAAAAGAAAATAGTACATTGTTTACCGGGTAGGAAAAGCTTAACATTCCTGGACGACTGTGAAGATTGCTAAGTCGAGGCGCAAGCCGAGACTTAGCAACACAGAGTCCAGGAATGTGGCTTTTCCTACGAGGTAAACATACTATTTTTCCGCAAATCGTTTAAAATTCGACAGATATTGATTGATTTAAAAAAAACGCGATAATTTTATTCCCAAATAAATGGTGCTTTGAAATTCCTAATAAAATTACTTGGGTTACTATGGAAACGTATTGAGGTTGAATTGTCAAACTTGACGCTTATAAATTTAATTGCTGGTGTTCTCGAAAGTAAAATGATGTGATGATGAAATTTCCATCCCTGGGACTCCTCCAGAGCTGGTTGAGGCAGTGAATACTGCTTCATTAGAATTATTGCCAAAGAAATTTCTATCATTTATGTAGAACACTAACAACTGTACGGAAATATCATTTCCTTACAGTAAGGAAGTCCTGACTTTTTCTTCAAGAAATTTTGACAGGAATGTCAAAATTTCCTAGCGATTTGCGGAAAAAAATATTAATAAAGAGAAAAAAAATGAATAAATAAAAAAAAATTTAGAATCGGACTTAAAATTTGAATAGATAAATACTAGAATACTTATATAAAAAAAAATAATAAAAAGAAAAAAATTAATAAATAAATAAAAAAAAATAACAATAATAATAATGAGAAAAAAAATAAATAAATGAAAAAAAAATTGGAAAAAAAAAGAAAAAAATGATGGGAATTCCTAAATGTAGGTAAAAAAATGTATCATAGTAGAATAGGATAAGATTTAATTAAAAAAAATATGTACTCCCTTGAGCAAAATGTTAAGCTGGCAAATGGACATAGTATCCGCAGCCAAGGTAAACCAAATCACACTCTCACACAGGGTTTAGGAGGCTATTCCCCCCCCCCTTCCACAAAATCAATCGCGTCAAGTTTTTTCTCGTTCAAAAACAACTACTACATAATAATTGAAAAAAAAATTACCTAATTTGGGAAAATTGCTAACGTCAAATTCGAACGATTGGTTACTACATGTGTTAGAGTTGAGTCGTTCTTCTTTTTCAGCTTTGTATTCAGAATTTTCCAAAGTTAAATTATCCGAATTAAGTTCAATTCTATCGATTTCTCTTTCAATATCCGTTTCATCTGCATCGATACTAGGAGAGCTAGAGGAGCTATAGTTGTGCTCATTTAATATACACTCGTTGTCATTACCTTTTTCGTTATTATTATGGACTGGTGAGTCTGAATCACTCTCTAGCTTTTCCGATTCATTCGTTCTTTTAGATATATCTTCAATATTTTTTGTTGATTCAATGTTGGCAGATTCTAATTCTAGTTTTTTCGGGTTCGTAGATTTTGGTGAACTATCTTCTAAATCTGAAGCGGAAGCACAACTGTAACTATGCTCGTTCAAAAGATCCAAGTTTTGCTGCCGAGCTATTTGTTCAGGATCAGGTTCTTCTTCTGAAGATATTTTTTCCGTTTCAACTGAATATGGATTAGCATAGTATTGGTATTGGTTATGTTCTGTATTTGTTCCTCCATCTTCACTTGAGAGATTGCTATCTTCCAAAGGTTTTGAATCATTTTCAATTTTGTTTATTGCCGATTTTTCATTTATTGTAGATTGAATTTCAACTTTATTAGCTTCTTTGTCGGTGGATAAATCTCTATGTTTTTGTTTGTCCCGATTTTTTCCCTCAACGTCAGTTTCAAGAGTTAGCGAATCTGGAGAATTGAAATTCTTTTCTCTAAGGGAGACATTGGATTCATTGTTTGTAGATGAATTTCGTTCCTCTTTGTCACAATCAACATCCAAGTCAGGAGAATTAAAACACTTTTCTTCAATAGAATCTTCAGTTTGTGTGGCATTCGTATTTTTGCTGATGCAATTTGATTGATATTCTTTTTCGGATGTACTTATTTCTCCGAGAAGTTTTGGTGAATCAAAATTATTTGATATCGAGGATTGTCCACTATTTCTCCCCGACTTATTTTTACTGTTTGAAACATTTATGGCATCGTTGTCTTCTCTTGTATTATCATCATCACTGTTTTTCAATTTGGTTTCATTTTCAGATTTATCTTCGGTTGTTTGTTCGCTTTCAGAACTTGTGGAAATAGCAACCACCCGCCGTTTTTTCGATATTACTTGTGTAGGAGCTGAATATAACTCATCATCACTACTGGATATGAATAGCTGTTGTAGATGTTCCATATTAGGAGATTTTTCTTCATCTTTTTCACCAACTGAAATCATTTTTATTTTGAAAATGTTAATAGTTATTTACGTAATTATTGGGATATGAACATTATTAACGCACGCATGTGAAGATTCTTCACACGAGTGCGTTAATAATTTCTGTCACACGTGCTACGTACAAAATTTTATCTACAACTGTTTATTAGTACATATTATTAACAGTACCCATATCGTAAAATTTAAAAAAAATTCAATCCAACGTATTTTTAATTATATCGACTGCAAACATAAGGTACTGTGTATCATATTTTGTGATCATAGCAACAAAGACAAACAAAAAGCTGTGGAAATAAAATAAATTAGCTATGTCATATGTCATCAAATTGTCAAAGTTGAATAAACAAAAATCTATGAAAATAAGTTCAAGCGAAGACAATCTCTTTGCGGAAATTGAAAATGCAGCTTCCAGTGTTATTTTAAACAATTAATTCTGGTATTAATATTTTTCTAGATTCTTAATATCGCACTAGTGCGGTAATGAATTCAAAAACGCACTAGTGTAGTTATACACGTCATTATGACACTGAAAATAGTGTCAAATCGTATCCGTTATATGACAGTTGTAGATAATAGTATTTTATACAACGATCATGTAATGATAGCCATCAAGACACGAGCATGTTGTAGGATACGAAACGAGCCGCAGGCGAGTTTCGTATATAATATGCGAGTGTATTAATGGCCATTACATGAAAGTTGCATACAATATTTTTTCTACTCCGATTAATGAGAATTATTTAATTAATAATTATCATTTATTATAAAAACAAGAACAATGAAAGGAACTTGAAAATCAAAATTATTTGACAGCTGTCAAATTAAGTGTCACTTAATAGGTCTGTTCGCCTGCAATAAAAGTGTAGCATTGAGCTATATAATTTTGAAAAATTCAGGTCTATCTGTGAAAAAATGCGTGTAAAATTGCTAAATTTGGGACTATCTATGTATGGTTGAAATAATACCCTTCTTGGTGTGCGTCATCGATTGTGACGTATATCCGGGTTTTCGGCATGTCGTTTATTTTATTTCCCATTTTGACATATAGCTAACCTTAAATTTGATAAATAAAATCATCAGGAACGTATTAAGCCAAAGCCGAGAAGGCTATGAAATTAATAATTACCAGCTTCTTTTTCTAACTGAAAATACTTCAAAACTTTCAAAATGCTGATGTTTTTTCGTATATCTAGGCATATTTTTGTATCATTTAGATAAATATAATAATAAGATTAATATTCACTTTTCATAAATAATAATTGACCGTAAGCAACAAAGTACACACCTGACAAGAACTGTCAGTGTGACAGTAGAAAAAGACGTGAGACACATTGCCGCTACGAAAGTTACGCCTTCATAGTATTTTGACCTCGCGATTGAAAGGTTGCGCTTGCGCGTAATCTAAACATCAACTAATCAAATTTTTGTAAGTCAAAGATTAGGATTAACGTTTGTAATACATTTAAACGGTTTATTATTATGATATTTTGATTAGGATTAATCACAGACCTGCCTTTTTTTCCATTTCTTCCTACGTTATGTGATAGAAGGAGATTAACAATCGATGACGCACACCAAGAAGGGTATTATTTCAACTATATATTGCATTTGTATACTGCAAGAAGCATTAAAACATAATTAATAGTTATTTATGATATAATTATGATATATTTATGATATAATTTATAATTGCAGAATTCGCTTCGCTCATTCTGCAAACCTTCACATGCGTGCCTTAAAATGTACTTTTAACACGTATATCATACAATATTTTTTCTACAAACGTTCAAAAAATGCAATAATACAGTTTGAATTAAATTTTAAAAACCTTTATTAATACATCCAAAGGAGATAATTTTAAATTATTTAAATTTAAATTCCATTTTTTCTGCGCATCATTCCTCCTTATCCACGGAAAATGGTAAAACAGCAGTGCAGGAAATTAATTTGTCAAATTTTGACGTTTGCTTTCAAAATTTGACAATTCACTTTTACCAGCAGTGCCATGAACATTTTAAGGCACTCAGTGTCTTAAAGTGACATTTTTAACACGTTTGTAGAAAAAATAAATAAAATCGTATAGCTCAGTGCTACACTTTTATTGCAGGGAACAGACCTAATATAATTAATTTCAGAAATGTCAACCAGGTATCCATGGCTATATTAAATATTGTGCGAATGTCGCATTCCTATTGGCTTAAAAATCTGTATCATAATGAATATCATTATGATACAGATTTTAGTCTTTTAATAAGTATATTATAAAACATGAGTAGAAAATAATATATTATGCAACGATCATGTATTAATAACCATTACATGAGAGTTTCATACACTATTTTTTCTACTTATCGGGCTATGTGCCCCGAATTACAGTTCCAAGTTAAGCGGGGTTCGGATATCTTCACGATTTAACCAAACATTCTGGTTTGTAATTAGAAGAGACAATCACAATTCTAAGCCAAAAGGTTTTCATGTCGATTTTAAAATTCAATCTTTGGATGATTTAAATAGTTATAGAAAAATGCTGTGACGTATTTTATGTAAAAGGGAAGTCTCCTTCTGCTTCAAAATTGTGTTTACTTAGGAAAAAAGAAGTACCTATAGGCACAGATTATAAAGAGAACAGATACGAAAGCTTGACAGAGAACAGTAAAAAGAGAGAGAGAGAGAGATGGGTGGACATACCCATTTAAATGCCCATCGTCTTATGTCGACTCCGTTCGGGCAGCCTCGCGAAATTTGTCTACAGGGTTGTCAATTTGCATAATATTTCCTTCAATTTACGATCATAGGTCAAATATTTTATAAGCATTTTTTCAAGTGTGATAGTTATACAGATACAAATATTCGATAATTACCTACTATTATTTTTATGTATTTTCAAGCCTATAATTACAAATAAATTATTTTGTTTTTATACTTTTAGTTTCTGATTAATGTTAATACAATAAAATATATTCTCAATGATTATAAAATCGATTGTTCGTGGTAAAGTATTTACAGCAGCATCCCTAATTCTTTGTGCATTTCTGGTTATATTATATTATTTCCGTGCAAGGTCTAATAGGTAGATGTATACGTCAGAATCGGTGCAACTACTAAACTAGTTGAAAATACGTTCCAGCCATTTGATAGGAGATTAGCAGTAATTTTACTAATTTCTCTCACGTAAGGAAAGTCAAGAGAGACTCCTGGAGGAGGCACTGTGAGGAGATAGAACAGACTCATGAGTGTGCCAGACTGCAGAAGATTCTCTCCAAGGACCCTAATCAGACTATACACGCTATCAAAAAATGGAAAAGAAACCTTGGAAGAGCTACTCAAGGTACACTTCCCTGGATCAATACCCACCATTCCGCCACAGAACTCTCCAGCGACAGAACTGGATAGACCACGATGGGCATCCAGGATAGACTGGCGAACAGCGAAGGCAGTGGTATATGCGGAAAAGACAGAATGGGCTATTAACAGCTTCAAACCATATAAATCACCGGGACCAGACGGGATTTATCCTATCCTACTCCAAAAAGGAGGAAATACACTGCACAACAGGGTAAGTGAACTGCTCAGAGCCAGCCTAGCTCTGGGGCATATTCCAAGAACCTGGCAACGCATCAGAGCTACATTTATACCAAAACCTGGAAAATCTGGACAGGACACGGCTAAAGCTCTGAGACCAATCAGTCTAATGTCATTTTTGCTAAAGACTCTTGAGAAACTTCTCGACAGACATATTAGAGATGGTATAATGGCTACAAGACCAATACACCGAGATCAATATGCATACAGAGAGGGAAAATCAACCGAAACAGCATTACATCAACTCATAAAAAGGGCTGAATACGTGCTGGAAAACAAAGAGGTGCTGCTGGCAGCCTTTCTTGATATAGAAGGAGCTTTTGACAACACCTCCTATGAATCTATAGCTAAGGCGACGAGGAATTTAGGGATCGATGCCACGAGCTGCAGGTGGATAGACTGCATGCTCAGAAGCAGGCTCATAGAATCAACTCTGATGGGGGAAACAATGGCCGTATGTGCAACCAGGGGCTGTCCGCAGGGGGGAGTACTATCCCCGCTGCTGTGGAACCTGGTCATGGACGGGCTCATCAGAACCCTACACAGAGGAGGATTCAACACCATAGGATATGCAGACGACCTGGTAATTCTATCCCAAGGTAAATACAACAGTACAACCAGAGACAGACTCCAGATGGCTTTAAATGTAGTAACAGGCTGGACTGTAAAAGAAGGGCTACGTATTAGCCCTTCGAAAACACAGATAATTGCGTTCACCAGAAGAAGGAAAAGGGAAGGACTTGGCCCTCTGACGCTTCAAGGTGAACCAATACGACTGTCGGATGAAGTAAAATATCTTGGGGTTATCCTAGACCCAGGCTTAACTTGGAACCGACACCTCCAGCACGTGATCAAGAAAGCGGAGGTGACCTTCATGGTTGCCAGACGTACTTACGGCATTAAATGGGGACTAAGACCCAGCATGGTACACTGGCTATACAAAATGGTTGTCATTCCCAGGATCACATATGCATCTTTGGTATGGTGGCCAAAGACCAGACAATCCTCTGCTATGCTAAAACTAAGCAAGGTGCAAAGACTTGCATGCACTGGCATTACAGGGGCAATGAGGACTACTCCTACAGCGGCGCTGGAAACAATGCTAGACCTTCCTCCACTACATTATGTCATAATGTGTGAAGCAAGGGCAGCACTAACCCGACTGGAAAAAGCACTAGACCATGATGTGGCACATGGGAGAGGACACACAGAGATAAGGCAGGTGGGTGATGACATTTTCAAAATGCCAACAGACCAAATGACTACCAAATATATCTTTCGCAAGAACTTCGAGATTGTCATCAAAGATCGAAAGGAGCTTGAGGAAGAGAACGCACCACCACTTAGTAGAGCGAATGAACTGATTTGGTATACAGACGGATCTGAAAATGAACTCGGCACCGGAGCGGGCATATACAGCAAGACGAGCAAATATGAAGGAATCGTCTCGCTAGGAAAATACGCCTCTGCATTCCAAGCAGAGGTTTATGCAATACTTGCGTGTGCAAGGGCTAACAGTATGAGAGCCTACAACAACAGGCAGATCAGGATCTACAGCGACAGCCAAGCCGCCCTTAAAGCACTTCAGAGCTATAGGGTGACATCTCGGCTAGTATGGGAATGCGGCGAAGAACTTAGAAGACTGGCGACTCGGAACAGTGTAACACTGGAGTGGGTACCAGGTCATAAACGAATCGCAGGCAATGAAAAAGCTGACGAACTCGCAAGAGTAGGATCGTCAACTCTGATGAACGGACCCGAACCTGCTGTGGGCATCCCCAGATGCTTAACGAGGTCATGGTTAAAAGGGTGGTTGAAAGAACAACACAATAAACACTGGAAGAATACGACCAGGCAAATACATGGGAAGAAATTCATAAAAAAACCATCAGAAAAAGTAGCGAAAGAACTGCTCTCAATGAGCAGGAACAAACTGCGCACCACTACGGGGCTACTTACGGGACACTTTCCCACAAAGGAGCACCTAAACAAAATAGGGCTGTACAACGGAGACCTTACATGCAGAAGATGCAAAAAGGATACCGAAACAGCTCTGCATATACTATGCAACTGTGAGTCGCTGGACCACAGAAGGCAGAAACTTTATGGTAGAACCCAAATGACTCCAGAAGACTTCTACAATCAACCAGCAAAGAACCTGTATGAGCTAATACAGGGAACGGATTGGCTGAATAGGTTGTAGTCAGAACACTAGGAGTATCCACAATAAGCCCAGGAGGCTGAGGTGGTTCCGGCGAAAGGACGGATCCGAAGGGAAAAAAAAAAATTCTCTCACGCATGCGCATTAAATAGCTCAATTACTGGTTACGTTACTGTTGTTTTCGTGCAGTATGATAAAAAAATAAGACCTATAACAAATATCAAGATTTCTGATTTCACAACGTATGCTATTAGCTCATAAAAAATCTAATCTAATCTTCATTCTTAGTTATGTGATGATTTGTATTGGAAGTTGAAAATTTTTCTCCCAACATATTCAGTTTGAAACTTTTGCAAATCAATTTTCAGAAATTAGTACTAATATATTTCAATAAAATACCAAGAGCCGCATGTTAACACATCATTATAAGATAATTAAAAAAAAAACCAACCCTTCAATCCATGTTTTTGTGAATCATTTTCAGAAAGGCCACTACCATCTTTCACCAAATCATTTGAATAAACAATATCTTCCTTATTCTTTGTATTATTTTCTTCAAATGTACCTATAAAGAAATACTGGATCTTAATACATAGTCATACAGAGTGAGTATCAAGTATGGAGAGCCTCAATTATCTCGGAGAGAGATCGCATGGTTTCTATAGATTTTGCTGTAAAAAAGGTAGAACGTATCGCGGGACACACGGTACAAACTTTAGTTCCTTTTAAGCAATCATCAAATTTTTTTAATCAATAAATAAATACACATATCAACATAAGAATTTATTTTACTCTGGATGAAACTTCATTTAACAAAAATATACAGTAGTATTAATTATAAAAATCTCATCTTTAAGTTGATTGGCACAAAGTACATATCAAATATTCAAATCTAGTCAGTGCATTCGATCATTGAAATAATAGATATATGATAACTGAAATATGAGATGTACTTTCCATAATATTCACTTTGCACTCAAATTATATTATACACAGAGCCATAAAGGTTAGAGAGGAGGAGACTAAACGACAATATGCGCTTTCAAGTAAAAATGGCACAGATTTATGTTCCATAATAGATAGTTCGAAATTCCTCACCAGAAGTGTTTCGCTCTGGGCTAAATTTGGACAATTACTCCATTTAAATGCATGTAACTATAACGAGAGTGTTCAGGAATTGCTCAAATTTTTGCGAAAATATTGAGATTTGTATCATTTACAATCATAAACCTAGCTTTAAATAATTATTTTTGTGAATTAATCCCTCAATTTTAAATTATAAGAATATTAAAGCCTCAATGAAATAATAACAAACGAAATTTAAGAAGTAGAAATGCGGCAAAAACTTCAGTGGAGAAATTCAATTCTTTTAAAGTAATCTGCTTTGGGGCGATCTTTTATCAAAAATTAACGTTTTAAGGTGAATTTTTAATTTAGTACCTATATTAGATACAACGAAAAATTCACTTCCAGAAATATTTTCTTTAATACAAGAATGTAATTATTCATTTAAATGTTTATTAGCGTTTCAGGAAATGGAACCAGAGTTTTTGAGAAAATCATGTTTGAATTTATTTTCCTATTTACAAGGGTATGGGGACTTGCTTTAACAGGACATTGATGGAAATTCGGAATAAACTAGAGTTTTTCACATCATTTTTCTTGCTCCAAGCCTTTAAATTACCGTAACCAGTATTACAACCAGGCACAAAACAATTTGTCGACATACGATTAATCAATTCAATTAGAGATAGTATACACACTTCAATATAAAAATTCTTGAAAAATTTCTCACTGTATAACAATGGCACTTGTAATCCCGAGATTCCTGAGCCAATAATGGAACACTGCGGACCTGGCGGCGAAATTGTGTTCCAACTACTTTGGTACATGAAAAGAGGCCAATTCGAAAGCAAGCCGTTTCGTCTCCTCCCTCTACCCTCCATGCACAGAGCACAGAGCACTAAGCCTAAAGGCGCGTTCTCACGGGTCAAGTTTAGTTGATCAAAACAAAAGTCGAATGAAAACTGTAATGAGAACCTATCTTTCAATAAATTTGATCAACTTTATAATTGATCAACAAAAGTTTGACCCAGTCAAACTTTTATCGTTCAAGTGATGTGTCATCAGGAATTGTTTTCAAGTTGAAACTTGTCTTGAAACGTGTGAACTAGACAGTCAACATTTGTTGAATGTGTAGTACTCTTGCAACTGGTCGTGGTGTGTGTGTGTGTGTGTTTGTCTTTTATTTGTGAAATAAAATTTTTCTGAAAGTATAAAAATACCAGAAGAATGATCCTCAAGTGGTCTGAAAATGTTATGATGAAATTTTTGGAATCATATCATAAGTATGATTGTCTCTGGAACCACGGATAAATAACGGATAAATATAGAAATAGAGATGCACGAGAAAATGCTTTGGGTTGTATTGTGAAGGAAATGGAAATTCCTGGTCTCACCATTGCTGATTTGAAAAACAAAATCAAGATTATTAGAACCATGTATAAAAAAGAATATTCATTGATGTGTAAATCAATAAAAAGTGGAATGGGATCAGATGAATTGTACATACCAAAATTATTTTGGTATAAAAGAGCGGATATATTTCTAAAAGGTGTTACAAATACAAGAGATACATCATTAAATTGATTCAGTTTTTATTGAAATATGTGAACAACAATTGATTCAATTCGTGGTCAACTTTTGTTGATCAACTAAAGCTGGTCAACTAAACTTGACCCGTGAGAACGCGCCTTAAGGATTAAGTGGGGAATGGGAAACAATACCAGCGTGGTTCAAACAGAACTGGCTGGTATCTCAATTGCCACAAAAGAACCAGAAAAGGAACTTCTGGAAAAAACATAACAATCAGCACTGATAGTAGACAAGCTCTATTAGCCTTGAACAGACAACGTGTTATATCGGGGCTAGTACTAGAGTGCCACCAAGATTTAGCTATAGCCTCGGCAGATAACAATATTATCCTGAGATGGGTTAAAGGGCACGACAGGAGTAAAGGTAATAGCATTGCCAGTGTAAAAAAGCATCGTAAAACCAACTAGTTTTATACTAGGTATAAATTCTGGTATAACTTTATTCCCAGAATAACTATACCTAGTATAAATCTCTCTTGTAAAACCGGCCCTTAATGTTACATATAAATTCACTCATAATTATTGTTAAAGTAAGTTCATAGTTATTATAGTGGTTATTATCATTATTTTTTTCAAGTGGAGATAAATAATACCAACCTTTCTCCTCTTCATTATCCACTTTAATAGTGGTATCATTAAAATTATCTTCCTTTGTATCCATTTCTGGGAACTCAAATGATTCTTCATTTTTTAAACAACGTTTTCCTGTAAATATCACTTGAATTAAAAAAAATTATAAAGATTAGTGGTTTGTTGACAAAAGCGTAGAATTACCCTGGCAAAGAATATTGATTTGACTACACTAATATCACAATAATTAAAGAAGACAACATCAACATATTTTATCCAAAGTAACCTCGAAAGTAACAAACTAAAAAGTTTCAAGCATATTATTGTAGAAGTCCAAATTTATAAATGGATACCTACTATTTTTGTTTTCTTACAGACAAGATACCTTATGCACCTTTTCTATCTTATTAATATGAACATAACCTTCAGCATAGGCGTGCCTACAGGGCACCTAATCGGTCCACCCCAATTCCTCAAAATATGAGTCTATTGAAAACATTTTATAAATTTTGAATTTCAACGTCCTTTCAATAATACGAGAAAGCAGTTTTTCATTCTTAAAATGAATTGCGAGAAATTGAAGGGCGGCAATATGCAAAAGCAATGTTTAGTCGGGCGCGGCTCTTTGTTTTTTCATCAAAAGATTCCGATTTGATATTTGCCCCCCCCTAATAGAAAGCCTGTGCACGCCTATGACCTTCAGGAGGCCAAATGGTAAACCCATATTCTATATGTGGCCTTACCAAAGCATTATATTACCTTATTTTACTTGACATATATTAATATTATTGAATATTTCCTATTACAAGTCCCACAACCCTATTTGTCTTATTTACCGCTTAAATGAGGTTTGAATTTCAATTGAGATATTAAAACTTTTTGATAAATGGTATTCTATTCATAGTAATAAAGAATGATTTATCAAGTAGGAAGAGATCCAATCTAACTTGATGCCCTGGTGAATATTGAATTTAGTTTATGGCAAACAATATTAATGACCGTACAATAAAAAGCTTTCCTAAAACTATAATATTGGTAAGTGACATGAAATTACCAATTGCCATAGAAAAAATGAACCATTCTTTGAAAAGTAACTTAATGTTGAGAAAATAAAGGGTGTGATAATCACATCTTATAATCATCAAGAAATAGATCTTGTCTTAATGAATGTATATAAATATTGTTGAATAAAGAATTGAATTGGTTACTGAATTTGAATATTGAGGGTTCATGTTAGATCAACACTTACTGTTTCAAAGAAATTGTATTTTTTCTGAAGAGTATCTCAACACCTAAGACTAAATTACTTGTATATACCATTATATACCTATAACAATTATCCAACCCCACTCTGTGTATTGCCCAACATTTTCGTATGTTTTTGATCACAACAAGATAAGATCTCTACAAAAACCTAAACATGTAATTCATAGTAGTGGATAAAATATAGTATTTTACTCGCATATAATGGCTATTATTCAATCAGGTGTTTAACGCACCTTCGTGAATAATAGCCATCATTATATGCTTGTTGAATAATATATACTATTATTGCACTATTGTTGTAAATAACAAATTTCATATTATTGTATTTAGTATGTACAGGAACAGTCCTAAACTCAGAGATGTTGACTTCAAAACTTGTTATCCATCTAGTCTGTTTAATGATATGATCCAAAGTACATTTTCTTATTAATGTTGGCTTGTACTTCAAAGATTTGATTTGTGATGATAGAAGCTGTTTAACATACCTTTTGTTCTCTGAAGGGTATCCTCCCAAGAATCTTCTGTCTGTATAGTATCAGTAGTACCTTCTCTTCGTAATAATCTGAACAAATTATTTTCACTAGTACTGGCCAATGTATTGGTACACAATCTTGTTGCAGAGTTACATTCAATATTCTCAGTTGAAGTTTCCTTTTCAGCCAACTGTGCAAAAACATTATTAGCCCCATCCACAATGACTGTACCAGATCTACATTCTAATAATTTTGAATTCATATCACAAAATAATTTTTCAGGTCTGTTTTCATTCAATACAGCTAATTCTTTCAATAAATAATTTATATATACTATTGAGTTCCCTTTAAGCACTTCCAGCATTTTTGCAATTTGTAATCCCATTTTTTCTAAAGAATTGATATCCAGTTCATCAATTGATTTTCCCATTTCAGATAGTACTCTTTCTGATTTTTGATTTACACGATTACATATGTAAGAAATATCCTTCAATAGCTCTGAATATTTTTGTCGCATTTCTGCGACTTCTACATCATTATTTTCCATTTTAAGACATTCTCAACTTCCATGCATTTTCAATTTTAAAATGTGCTAGACACTAGAACCTAAGAACCAAGACATCTTTAACCTGCAGCTAACTGAAAAATGAAGTAAAATAACGCGCACGTAATAAATAATGAAGATAATATAAGTATTTAGAGATAAACATTGACCATTTACATTTACCTCCACTTTTATTTTCTACTTCAACTCAACTGTCATGTGTCATCTGTCAATTCTGTCATAACGTTCTAAGCAATCCACAAATCCACAAACCCCATGACATTTTAACACAGAGTACACCGTCTAGATCTAGATCTAGATGGTGTACTCTGTGATTTTAACCTTAATTTTCTGTCGAAAAACATATGTTTTTGACGCCAAGTGATTGCATTCATATGTTGCTTTCGTTTATTTGGGCTTCAAGCACTTGTGCGTGACGCCTCAGTCGTCACGACTTTTGAGCAAATCGAACACGATTTTTTAGGATCCTCAAAACCACCTGACATGTGCTAATGCCAATGAATTTCCTGTGTTGTTAGAAGAACAGTTTTCAATTATAATGGTTTTGATAATAAAATTTTGCATATCTTAGATATTTTTAGTAAGGTTTAAATCGTAATCGGCACAATCTTAACCTTTAAATAAACGTCAAACCGGACAAACGTCAAATATTTAATGTCCGTGGCAAAGAATACACAACCTAACTTGAGTGTATTCTTTGGTCCGTGGCTTGAAGCTCATACTTTTCGGTATGTGCTTGAGGGGCAAGGGGAAGGTGAGTCTAGGCGTCACGCCCGGTAATAAACGAACGGAATTCAGTCACTATGAGCTGCTACTAGCAGCCAAAAGTAAATAATCGAAAACGCCTATAGAATAATACTTTATATAGGGCATGTCCACGACAGTTGACATTGGCAATACTTGGGTGGTAAAACAATAAACAATAGACATTGTCAAATTTTTTCTGTTGTGTCAGTTAGGGATAAAAAATTAATTTCTACTCATTTTTTCTTGACAACGGTAGCTGGAACGCTACCGAAACGTTGAAATAAAGAATTCAAAAATATTGTGGTTTAATTTCCCAAGAAATTAAAAAAATAATGAATAATATACCACAAGGAACATACAGAAGATAAACAACTATTAACCCATATAATATATTATTAAATATGCAAGCTCAACAATTAAAATAACTTTAAAAGTACACTGAAGAAAAATCAACTAAAATCAAACACGATCTACCATTATAAATCAGCATAACCTCACTATTAAGTACCACGTACGTGCTCTGAACGCTTTGTTTATTGTTTTACCACCTAAGTCTTGTCAAAATAGTTTGTGACGTCACGTGGACATGCCCTATTATCATATAGGTGTGTTCTTTTTGACTGAGATCTCAGTTAATCTCAGCTCACATCGGTAATGTGCGCGTTCTTTTTGATTTACTCACTTCAAAGTGAGCTGAGATTTTTCCTACCCCTTCACCGATGCTGAATGTGATGTAAGGGGGTATCAGTTGGAGTTGAGTCGCAAATAAAGTGGAGGGGATGAATCAAGCGTGGTTATTGGAGATCTAGATTCCAGATAGGTTATGTTTATATGTTTTATGTCTCTTATTCACGCATGTGACGGCAGATCTCGCGTTTCAATTGAGTAGGTCGTTCTTTTTGGTGCTTACTCACATCACTTCAACTGAAGTGAGCTGAGATCTCAGTCAAAAAGAACACACCTATAAGGTGTGTTCTTGCATTGTAAATAACCTAAGAGTTTATTGTGGTTGAGCAAGCTTTTTTATTTTTTCGAACAGGATAATCTGTTATATATTTTTCTGATATTTTTTTGAAGAGATGTTTCTGTCATTGTCCTCAATTTTTGATTATTTATCTGCTTGATCAGATCCTACTGTTTGCAAACTAGTGCAGTGAAAAGTGAATAAAGTGATCCCCATGAAATCAATGCAAAAGATTTGACATAGTACTCCGAAACTTCATAGTAGGCACTTGATGTGAACAATCTTGTTATCTCTCTCCTAAAATGCATTTTGTTATTTATTTTCCTAATGTTTAATGGCAAATAATTAAATAATCTTTCACTATCATATATACCTAATAGATTTTTTTGTTAGAGAGGAGGTGGGAATAGGTAAGTAGACTGTATGAGAAGCACAACTATTGTAAGCACGAGCTGAACAGATTTTCAATATCTATTTATAAACAACTTGTATTTATTATTCATCATGATTTACCACGAATACTATAAATATATTAGTTGCTTTTTTTCTACCACCAATCTAAGCTAACCTAAGTTAAACTTAGCTAAGCTACCGTTCGTTTTGCCAATGAAGTTAGATTTACTAAGATCAACTGACTTCCCCCCTTGCCTCCGCCAAGTATGCCGGATTTTTGACTTAGCAAAATTTCTTAGCTAAGTTCAATAGCGAATGCAAGAAAAGTCACTCACTTTTGACATCTGATAAAGATTTTAACCTCAAAAAACATATTTGGAGTTCTTTTAATAGAGTTCGTTTATTCGTTTCGTTCGTTTATTTTAATTCATAATGGTTCACCTTTTTCGAGACTGTTGTGTTGTTCCAAATGTATGTCCAGTAAATCCATTTTGTGAGCTACTAGTTTCCTAATAGGTATTACTGGTAATTTTTATTTTAATTACCTAACCCAAGTTGAAATTTCTGATTCAATAAATTTTTGATTTATTAATTTGTTTACCTTTCCATATTTGTTTGTTTGCAAATGCGCTTGCGTCGATATTGTCGACTTTACAACGATTGAAATGTGCGTTCGAACTACAATTCAGCTCAGCTAAGAATTATGTAGTTAGCTAAGCTAAGCCGGGGATAGAAAAAAGCAACTAATAATTTATAAATTAATTTTTATCTCTGAAATATTTAAGGATATAAATAAACTATTGGTTAGCAACAACAATTTTTCAGAAGAATTATTTCAAGATGCATCAAGTCAGGAAAATAGTTATTATTTCTCAAAAATAATGTGACATTTCATGTGTACAATAAAAATACTTATGAAATTTCTGTGTATTATTTAATTTATAAATATTTGCAACAATTTTTCTTCATAGCATAATCATTAGTGGAAAAACAAATCTTCTCTCAAAGTAGGACTACCCAAATTAACAATACCACAAATAATTGTGAATATATCATCAACAATTGGTACCAAATGCAAAGGAAAAGTATTCCTGAAAATTCTGAAAACATTTATCCTCGCATTCAACAAATGGTAACTCCTGTTGTTGAAGCTCTAGTAGTGCTTTAGCTCCATCAAAGTCACTAAATGAGTTCGATATCATGTCATCCTTGGAGGTGGAAGGGAGTTGATTAACCTAAAATTTGAAATGACCAATAGTTAGTAAGTATAGTTATTTAGTTTTGACTTAAATAAAAATAACCAGCAAGAGAACTTGCCTGTCTTCTTTCAGTAAGTTTTTCATATCTTCTCTTTTTCTCTTCTATCTTCAGACTTTTTGATTTTTTATAACACTGGACACAGGTAAGTTTTTACTTGGTACAGCAGTCTTTTTCAGGTACCGTTTCTGATAGCCCCCTGAAAAATTGTTAGATGATTATTTCAACCACATTTAATATAAAAAGCAAAATACTTACTTACTTACTAGGAGTTATGAAATCGTCCTCGACAAAATGTTTAGAGCAAACTCTCATATTTTTGATAACTCTCTTTCCTATTTTCAATTTGATCTCCCACAGTTTCTTTCTATCAACCATAGTCATCATTCCGGATTCTCCAATACTCTCGACTCTCTGACCCTCATTTGGAAAATGATGAAAGGTCAAATCGGGGTTTTTTTATACACAGAGTTACATCCAGGTACACAACAATTTGCTCTGCTGGTCATTTTCACTTTTAACAAACTATTTATCACTATCAAACAACTACAATCCTCACACAAATGCACACTTGGATGTAAATAAATACAACAAAGCAATCACACTTGCTGGTCACGTGACATTGATGCGAGTTTATTCCGCCAGATAGCGGATAGCGCTTAGCATTAAAAGTGAAATTCACACATCATTGGTCGACGATTTCTTAATAAAAACTTCAATCTATTTCATAGTCATAAGTCAGGAATATAATTTTTTAAAAACAATTGAATATTTTTGTTATTGGAAATGTTAACTGCAAAGTTAACGTTTCATTCGATCGTACCATAACATTCAAGCTAACAATCCATATATAATCGATAATTTCTGATCGATCAACAATCGATTATTATCAATTATCATCAATTGATTAATAATCGATGATTTTTGATAAATCAACGATTGATTAATAATCGATTATCAACAATCTTTCATCAACAATCGATTAATAACCGATTGTATATAATCGATGAATATTCGAATATTTCCAAGCGATTCAAAGTCGATTGTTTCCAATCGATTATTATCAATTGAATAATAATTGATTATTTTTGATCGATCAACGATCGATCATTGTTAATCAATCTATAATCGATTTACAATCGATTATCATTAAGTTGTAGTTGTGGAGTAGTAGATGAATTATTTCGTTACAAAATTCTGTCCTCGGTTTTTTTCTTCAATCTATCGATTAATTTAAAATCTTTCCAGCATTTTTTTTAGTTTCGGTTCGATTTCGATTATCAACAATCGATTATTATACTATTATATTATCAAACTTTGTGTGAAATTTAAACCCGAGACATCGATTTATGACGGCATTACAGTTTTCTCTAGCCTATGAATCGCTGCTTCGTAAACACATAACGCAGCAACGTAACTGTCAGATCTTTTGCGCCCCGATCGCCGGTCGCTCCAACCTAACGTAAATAAAATTAATAAAGTTAATAAAGTTCTAAAAAAGATCAACCTTGCAAAAAATTATGGAAATAATGGTAAAAAATTTATCCGAATAAATTCAAGTATATCACCAGCACTGCGAATACCAGCTTTGCATAGAATTTTAATATGGCGTCGGTGACTCGGTGGCTCAGTGGTAGAATGCTCGCCTTCCACGCGGGCGGACCGGGTTCGAATCCCGGCCGGAGCATATGAATCGCTGCTTCGTAAACGAGAGAGAGAGGGGCTCAAGGCACATAACGCAGCAACGTAACGTAACGTTACGGTTAGATCTTTTGAAAATTACCCCCTGTCGCTTCGCTCCAACCTAACGTAAAGAACTAAAGTTCTAATAAGCAGCTTGAGGACCTAAACAGGGCAATAATCGAAGCATTTAAATCGAGCTGCACCCTTCCAGAACAAAGAAGCAGCAAAGATACAACCTGGTAAAATAGACTTCTATCAGAATCAAGAACTCAAACCTGGGAACTTTTTAATAGAGCAAAACTCACTAGAGACTGGCAGAGATACACCGAGGTGAGAAACACCTACTACAAGGAAATCAGAAAAGCTTCTTGAAATTCTGTGAAGATATAAACACCTACTGCGGCAAGGCAAAAGACTTTACAAAGTCATGGCGAAAAGTTGGGTAACCACAGATATGGCTTTGAGGAAGCCAGATGGTAAATATACCGTATTCTTACTAGCAACTCATTTTCCAAGGAGTACCTACTCCAAATAGGGGAGATAATTCTCTCGAAGATCATAGCAGGCCACCCATATCAGCATGCTTACAGGACAGGCAGATCTACGGAGACTGCACTGGTACAACCGATGAAGGATATCTATATGGAGCTATTGCTTGGAGTAGTACAACTAAACCTATTGACAACGAGAAAAAACCTCTCCAAAATTCAAAGACTAGCCTGTATATGCATTACAGGGGCAATGAGAACATGCTCAACGGCAGTCATGGAAGTGATTCTTAACCTCTCACCACTACATATGCTGGTGGAAAGTGTTGCAGAAAGAACAAGATACAGACTAAGTAGAGGGGAATCATTGAAAAAAAAACACCTCCTACTTCTTAGAAATCAGTAAACCTTGGACATGCTACAAGATGGTATGATGGAAAAGAAAGAAATTCGTTGCGGAATTGAGAAGCAAGAAGGAATGGGATCCAGATACCATTACCAAACTTGAAAAAAATACGATTTGATGGTACACAGATGGCTCAAAAGCAATAGAAGGAACTGGGGATATGAGTGTATGGGCGAGGAACCAAGCACTCTGAAAGTTTAGAATAACCCCAGGTATGTTTCAAGCTGATATTCACGCCATAATAAAGTGTGCCCAGTTCAATATTCACAAATTATATAGAAGGCAAAAGATTATCATAATGTCGGATAGTCAAGCAGACATTAAAGAATTGAGCTCTTGTGTAATCAGCTTCAAAATGGTGGTGAATTAAGGTACTAAATATTGTTGGAGAAAAAAACAAAATTAAAAAAAATAATATAAATAAAAGGACGATGATAATAATAAAAATAAAAGGACAATAATATAATAATTCTTCATACATATTTTTATTGAATCTATATATATATATAAATCATGTACCTAATGTAACTATTTTATAGTTTGCAAAATAATTCCATTTAAAAGAAAAATCTTTGGACAATTGAAAAAAAATTAATAATACTGATAATTTGCTTGGGCCACCAACTGAGAGGAGTAAGTAGCTGGCGCATATAAAAAATCATAAAACAAAGTGAAATAACATACTTATAATAGTATTTTGTCCACGACCACCTAATAATAAGTGAATATTTTACCTCCTAACTAAAGGTATATGGTACCCATATATTAACT
>CAJUYH010005522.1:0-22965 GCA_910591685.1 Galerucella tenella | reverse complement strand
CGGTGTGTAAACCTTCCGCCACTCCAACCAGTCTTGCTCAGCAACTTGTTGCCACAATTTTCTGGCAAACTGCCTAGTAAACCCTTCCGTAAATACCACGCAAATTAATTCGGGATGTTCATTGTTAAATTCCACCAAAATAATTTTTGCTTATCCGTTGCATATTGTTTATCACTCATTGTCAAAACATGTTGATGCTGATGCCAAATGAAATAATAAAAATTTAAAAACTATTAATTACGGTGGTTGATATCCAATACTCATGCTTCTCAGCTTCTAACCAGTTTAGGCGAGATTCTCCGAGGTCCGAACGTGTTATCTCTGGTCCGAGCCATGAGAGATTAAATCTCTCTTGTTTCAAGCAACCCGTTATACACTAATCTCATGGTGAGATTCTCACTAGTCCATTAAAATAAAATTGCTGTAAGACTGTATTTTTCATTATTACACTATTGAATAAAGTAGTACTTTATATGCTCCTTAAATTTGTATAAAACTCCAATTATAATACCTAATAAATATTGCGGATAAAATTAGTTTTACTTATGAGATTAATAAATAAATTTGCAGTACACACCGTGAAATGCTACAGTTGTTTATCTGACCATAAATATGGGGATTGCGCTAGACCAAGAGTGGACCAAATCTCTCTTGTCAAATGTGACATGATGGCGTTGGAACAAACCAGAGATTATGCAAAGCGTATAGGTGGTGATTCGCACTCCAAGCTTTTCCAAGTGGATAGCACCGAAACTGAGCTTGGTAGAATTGGAATGGCTTGTTTGAAAATGATAACTAAAGGTTGGTATAAAATTGTAAAGATTTAAGGTAAAAAGTAGTAGTAGTAGTAATGTTTGAAATTTTAGTATGGAGATTATTTCTTCACTTTCCTACCATTTCGCATAGAGCAGGGTTTGAGAGACACTGTGGCTGATGTATTTTTTATACAGCGTTTTAAGATTATGAATAATAACAAATATTATTTAAATCACAAACTATTATTCCATTGTTCCTAGATTATTTTATTAGTAGTGATGTAGGCTCACTCCACTACGTTTTAAATTTTCAAATCCGTCGTGATTTCTTACGAAAATTCAGATTTAAATAAATCAGGAATTCACAAGTGCATAATCTTGATAACCTTAATGGGGAAGATCTCTAAGGGATGAAATCATTTCTAATACATTTCCATCGATTGATAATATTGTTGGTTCAATGTGCAGACAATGTCATGTGTGAAAATCGAAAGACAAAAGACCTTCTAATAATTTGACCATCCTACATATTTTGTATCTAATACAATGTTATATTTTTTTAAAGGAGCAGACCCTTCGCCGGCACCACCTCAGCCTCCTGGGCTTATTGTGGATACTCCTAGTGTTCTGACTAAAGCCTATTCAGCCAATCCGTTCCCTGCATTAGCCGAGGTATTAGCTCATAAATGTTCTTTGCTGGTTGGTTGTAGAAGTCTTCTGGAGTCATTTGGGGTCTACCATACAGTATCTGCCTCCTGTGGTCCAGCGTCTCACAATTGCATAGTATATGCAGAGCTGTTTCGGTATCCTTTTTGCATCTTCTGCATGTAAGGTCTCCGTTATACAGTCCTATTTTGTTCAGGTGCTCCTTTGTGGGAAAGTGTCCCGTAAGTAGCCCCGTTATGGTGCATAGTTTGTTCCTGCTAATTGAGAGCAGTTCTTCCGCTACTTTTTCTGATGGTTCTTTGATGAATTTCTTCCCATGTATTTGCCAGAGCGAATTCTTCCAGTACATTGTGTTGTTCTTTCACCCACCCTTTTAACCATGACCTAGTTGAGCATCTGGGAATGCCCACAGCTGATTCGGGTCCGTTCATCAGGGTTGTCGATCCTGCTCTTGCGAGTTCGTCAGCTTTTTCATCGACAGCGATTCTTTTGTGACCTGGAACCCACTCCAGTGTTACACTGTTCCGAGACGCCAGTCTTCAAGTTCTTCGCCGTATTCCTATACCAGCCGAGATGTTACCTTAGAACTCTGAAGTTCCTTCATATTTGCTCGGTTTGCTGTATATGCCCGCTCCGGTGCCGAGCTCATTCTTTGATCCGTCTGTGTACCAGATCAGTTCATTCGCTCTACTGAGTGGTGGTGCGTTCTCTTCCTCTAGTTCCTTTCGATCTTTGATGACAATTTCGAATTTTTTGCGAAACATATATCTGGTGGTCATGTGGACTGTTGGCATTTTAAAGATGTCGTCATCCACATGCCTTATTTCTGTGTGTCCTCTTCCATGTGCCACGTCATGGTCTGATGCTTATTGCCCTTGCTTCGCACATTATGACACAATGTAGCGGAGGAAGGTCTAGCATTGTCTCCAGCGCCGCTGTAGGAGTAGTCCTCATTGCCCTTGTGATGCCAATGCATGCAAGTCTTTAGACCTTGCGTAGTTTTAGCATTGCAGAGGTTTGCCTGATCTTTGGCCACCAAACCAGAGATGCAGAGATGACGTTTTATTAGTTTTCGTGTCCTCCTCAGCAAGCCATTTCATTTGGTACCCATAGTGTGGTAGTGCAGAAAAAATAGCTAGTCCGCCAGATTGTAATAAGAATGACGTCACATAGCTAAGCATGCATTGTCATTCAAAATAAGCGTGTATGCCAAATTTCAACCCATTCTGTTGAATATAACAAAATTAAAATGCAGTTGCAAGATTTCACCCGGACAAACAAACATTGCAAGTTCAATAAAAACTTGAAAACCACTCTGTAAGTATTCTGATTCCCAGTCGTCTAATTTACTTGTAGTCATAAAAGTTGTTGGCGTAGTTGCCCTACATACCTTTATCCATTTACGTTACACTATCTAGTGACATTTTACGATAGCCATCAATGTTGGATGTTTAAAGACATTTTGTAATGCAAATGTAGGTAAATTAGTTCTTGGCCGTCGGGAAATACAAAATATATCAACTAGCTAACATTCGTTTTTCCATAATAATACTACGTAACATATATATTAAATTCAACTTGTGACACTGCACTGCAGCATTGTACCGACGATTCGAAAGATGAACAATATTTTATTACGATAGGTCTTCGATAGTATAATACTTAATATCACAGTAGCACGCTCCATTTGTAGTGATAAGGGTTTTTGGGAGGTCACGCTCAGTAGATTCAGTTTCACATAAGAAAGTCACTTGAAGTTTGCCCACTGTCTGGTGCAGAAGCCAAAATCGGTCTTGTTTATTTATGTCGCCTCGTAACGACTGTTTCATGCCATTGGCGTTACAAGCGATGTTTCAAGCCGTCAGCCATTTTATTATTGACATTTGATGTTGTGTTTGAAGCAATCATTCACTGTCGAATATTTTTGAATGTTTTAAGACGTTTTGGGAATTTTTGATCTAAAACCATGATTCTAAAAAACTTATTGGTGTTAAAGGAAAAATTATCCACAGTCAAGGCCGACAGATTCTAATTTTTTGTTAACCTACAAAATGTGAGGACGTCAGGACGTCACATTACTGTTTTGAAGTCGAATGTCAATTTTACAATATAGCGCTTCACGTGTGTTATCTTTACGTGAAACGGAGTCTACGATTTTATAAGCTTATCCTGTTTTCTGATAGTATTTATAATTTGAATCATATTTTTCATAATTTGAGAACGCTCTATGGAAATTACAGCGGCGTTTCTTGAACGGCTCGCCGCCTCATGGCTTTTTGAGAAGTTGACGTTTCTAAACGGAGCCGAAGCTGGTCGCTAATAATGTACAGGCTAATTCATTATAAATTACCCACCCCCTATCAACGTTATTATTACTTTTAGAAAAAAAAAGTTTCACATAAAAGTTGTTTGGTTACAGCTGAATTTTCTTAATATTCTATCAAAAATTTTCTGTTTTGTATAATAGGTATATATTTTAACTTTTTCTTTCTTACTGAGAACCATTTCAATTACTTTATATGAAAAATGTCAATTGTCAAAAATATTAGTTGTCATTTCCATAGGTTACTTTAATAAATTATTTTTTTCATATTTACAGTAATTACTAAAACTAACATTTACATTTCATAACTCAAAAACGGTACAAGTTAGGGGTAATATATTATATATTTTTGAAATCAGAAAAAAAAGACCATTCCAAAAATGTGAAAATATACAGGGTTTCCCATTTAAAAAAGAACTATTATTTTTGTATCCCCTTAAATTTGCACGCTACTGAACTTTGGATAGAATATTGAGAAAATTCAGCTGTAACCAAACAACTTTTATGTGAGACTTTTTTTCTAAAAGTAATAATAACGATGCTAGGGGGTGGGTAATTTATAATGAATAACCGCATGTATATCCAATAATACGTTCACCAATAATTTGGCACTGTAGCAAAAAAGCGTCAGTCAAAATAGCGCTGAACAAAAACAGCGCAGGACAAAATAGTGCTGGACAAAATAGCGTCGCACAAAAATAGCGCTGGATAAAAACAGTGCAGGACAAATTAGCGCAAAGCAAAAATAGCGTCGGACAAAATAGCGCTCGACAAAATAGCACTGCGTCTTGAAATAAACTTAAAAAATTAACTATTAAAATATGGAAAACAACAGTAATTAACTTTTTCCATTGTAAATGTAAATGATAATATAATGAAAATGTAATGATGATGAACATTGCATGAATCCGCCTTTAATGATATTCTAGTTTCCTATACTTTGATCTCTGTCAGCTAGTCGGGAAGCGATGTTGAATTGACTTATTGACTATTGACTATTGTTATGACTATTATTTATGAAAAATACTTCATTCCTAATTATGCTGATTCGGCACTATATTCTATTTTTATTAATGAGATAGTAGGAAAATAATGAAGCATGGTTATTTTTGTGCGGTGCTATTTTGTCCTGCGCTGTTTTTGTCCAGCGCTATTTTTGTGTGACGCTGTTTTTGTCCAGTGCTATTTTTGTGTGACGCTTTTTCGTCCAGCGCTATTTTCTCCTGCGCTGTTTTTGTCCAGCGCTATTTTGTCCGCCGATGTTTTTGTCTAGCGCTCTTTTGACTGACGCTATTTTGCTACAAAGCCAATACTTTACCAATTTGTTTTAGTTGGCAACAAAGACTATTGGCTCCGTGGTTGTCAGTTGGCTGAACAAGGAAATTTGGACATCTGTGATAAGATTCAAAAATCTAACAGCGGTCTTGTACACTGTTCAAAGTGCACTTCGGAAGGATGTAATTCTTCAACTAAATACGGATCAAATATTATTTTAGCATTATTAGGTGTTATTATACCAAAAGTACTTTACAAAATATTCCAATTTCACATATAGGTAATGTAGATAAAAATGGTAGTGAGGTTTGATTTTCTCTTTTTCAAATAATTAAGAACGTGAATTATATAATTTACTCAGCTTTGCAATTATTATTAGTTAATTCTTATAGAAATTTCAAGGATTAAGTGGTTTGTAAACAAATATTTAAGAATAACAAAAGTTGTAGCAATTATTGGCAATACTTATATGGAATCAGCAGACTTTGACCTTCAATATACTCAATATTAAAAGTATTTTTAGTTTTATGCTCTTTTGTTTGTCTGTGTATTACTTCAGAGCAAATTTTCACACAAAGTTTTCAACACAAGTATGAAAATAAAGAGGTTCCGTCTTATAAGTGTCTAGACATGAAAATAGAGGGCGTAAAAGCTGCGCCGCTGTAGCTAACTATATAATATTATCCCTGTTACATATTATAGCCATATTTTTTTACGAAACAATCTATTGTCGCTTTTTGATTCACTAAATAAGTTATTGCTCATCCAAAAAAATTTTTGAACTCCATATTCTTTAATGTAACAGTTACATCAGTAGCAGGACGAATGCGCGGAGATACTCATAAAAAAGGTGGGATGAAATAAAGTTTGATGTATTAAGAGCGACTTCCAGGAGGATCTAATAAGGCCTAGGTGTGGTAGGGTTGCCCTACCCTATCAACTTATCAGATTAGATACTGTTTGTTTAGGAAAATCGATAATAATCTTGTAGACTAAATTATTAACGGAAAAAATCATCGCTATTTACTCTAGAACACACTGGAATAGAAGAAAATGAAATAGCAGATAGATTAGCAAAGACAGGGGCTGAAACACTCCTTTGTGGACCGAAATCCTTTTGCGGGGTCAGCTTCAATGTAATATTGGAAGAAATAGGCGGAAAGAAGAGATCTGACCACTGTTACCTGAATGAGTACCTTAAAAAGCAAGAAGAATGTAAATTCTGTGGAATGGAAGGCGAAACTTCCATTCATATATCACGTGTGCTGATTATTATTAAAATTATTGAGATCACTGTAATTGTCAATTATTCATAGCATTACTGCCTGTATTGTTATTAAGTGACGACTATTTGTTTTAAATAATAATGTCAAATTTTGGAAAAAAATTATCTATAATTTTTGTTTATTCAATTTAATATAAACAAATAGGTGTCTGTTTTATAACTATTTATAAAAAGAGAAAATCTAATCAAAATAAATTAAGTGTGCTTAACTATTTCAAAGAGAATTTCTAATTTTTCATTCGCTATTAGATTACGTAAGGATATGAACCAAAATTAAATGTATGACAGACATAAGTAGGTATTGAATGAACCACAACTCTGAAATTTTCAAAATGTTATAAAAAAAACTTATTGTAAAAATTAACACAAAATAGAGAAGATAAAAAATTTTGAAACATTTGAAAGGAGAATTAAGCAAAGTTTTTTAATGGAAAGCAAAAAGAATAAGATCCATAAGATGAAAACAACGAAATAACGTTGAAAAAAAATCTATTTTCAACATGAAGAGTAGACATCTCAATAAAAAACTAGAAGTTCACTCTCGACAAAAATGAAACAACCAATTTAAACGTTCGTATTGTAATTTGCCATAGAATAAATTAGGAAGGCCTTAAATGTACTATATTTATACTGTGAAATTAGTGAGAATTTAACTTTCAACGATAAGCTGAATAATCGTATGCCTTTTGTTGGAAATAATGAGTGAAACTAAGTTTAAACTAACATTCTTTTCAATATCTTCGATATTATGTTCCTCGTGGTGTGTTCATTGTTCCATTTGTTAATTATTTTGGGAAGATAAACCACAATCATTTTTATATTTCCTAGTTGTCGAAATTTTCCAATTATGTCAGATAGTTACCAGTATTTAGAAAAAAACTTATATATATATATTTATATACCTACTATAGTTTATTTACGATAAAAAGACGATGACGTTGCAAAACAAAATATGGTCATGTTGCCAAGCTGTAGCTTTTTTCTTTACTTAAACATTGAAAAAATTCACTTGTATGTTTGTAACTCTTCTTTGATTGTTAGTATACTCCATCATCCTAAATGCGTTCGTTAGCCCTCTGTTGGAAATTTATAATACTATCAATGAGAACTTAAAGAAAAACTCTATTGACAATAAATCGAACTAAAAAATGAAAATAAATATAGTTAAAAAAAACTAACTAATTTTTTTATATACTATTGTTTTAAGTTTACTTTTAAAATTATTTCCAACTTTTTAGTTCGATATTCTTCAAAAGCGTGTTTCTTTAGTTTTTTTAAACTATATTTATGAATCTTAAAGAAACAACGAATTCAAAAGCACCGAAAAAACTTGTAAATATAAGTCGATAACCGAATGTTAATAAACGTCAAAACAAACTGGGGAATTTTACCAGTTGATTTGACAACGTCTTGAAGTTTTGCCAACCCGTTAGCTGTAAATTGCCCTGGAGGTTGAGGATAAATTGTATTCACGGTTGGTAAATTGATATTTATTCTGATAAGCAGGAAAGTAACTAAAAATGACATCATCGTCTTTTTATCGTAAAAATTCTATATTACTTCTTTAAATAATTCCTGAGATATTCACTATAAAAGCAATACGCATAAGCATAACCTATACTACATCCCAATTTTAAAAAAGTCGACAGAATTGTTGTCCTATGTCAACCATTCCGTAGCTAACTTCTCTTTCAGGGTATGTACGTCACAGCATAAATGGCGAACTATTTATTTCAACTTTCAAATGGACATAAAAACTTTGTGAGAATATAAACATTATAAATAATTGATTCCCAATTATGATTTTGTCCACCACTCACTATCAATATTGAGAAAAAATTATATTTTTGTTATGTTTAACATCAGATTTTGGTTCAATTTCCCAAAATATTCAACAAAAAAATAACATTCTCCTCCATATGACAAGAAATGTAAATCTTTCTTAAGTTTTACCATGTTTTACTGTGAAACTGTAGCCCGCTTCACTTTTCCATAACAACAGTATTAGGTTGTAATTTGGTATATAGTCCATTGAAAAGTTACATTTGGGGTTGCGTTTTTTAGAGGACGCAATTTTATTTTTTTGATGTGTAGGGGTGTCAATGTAAAGCTAAAAACAAGTTTGTGGGGTCGCCACCCTTGTCCCACGGCCGCCATCTTGAAAATAGGGGTTGAAATGGTTCTTACGATATATCTCTTAAACTATTCATTTGATAAAAAAAAATTGCAAACATTTTTTGTTGAAAATTAAATTCTCTACAACTTTGGTCCAGTAACTTTTTGTCGTAGAACTATAAATAAAAAAGTTATCAGCGAAAATCTTCAGAAATTCGAGAAAAAAATTTATATTTTTCGATGTAACTTTTTTTTAATCATTTTACGAAAAAATTATATCCCACCATTTTTGTAGATCGTTTTTTGAGGAACAACTTTTACTCGCATCATTTTTTCATTAAGTCGATAGCTAAGGTTTTACAGCGCTCCGAAGTGAGTAATATTTTTAAGTACTCTCAACTATACCTATATTATACGTGTGTACTAATAATATGTCATCAGTTATTGTTTTTTTTATTTTTTTTATTTTGTTATAATTTTTTAATTATAAATTTCGCAATATTATTAATAATTAATTATTGACTCTTTTCCCCATCACCCACGAGGTAGAGTCTAGAGGCGCGTTTTTTCTACGTGGTATCCCCAATAGGCATAATCCACGGAGATTTTCTAAATTAGAACTACTCCGTCCTCAGTCGTTTCGATTGACCAGGCTGCTGCTCAGCATCTGATCGGCTTTCTGAATTAAATACCAGTGGGAGAACTGGAGAAGGAAGGTGTGTTAATGTTGGCGGTTCATCATCAAACTCATTTTCATTTATTAATTCTGAGAGCTCCATTACGTTGCTGCAAGTCTCTCCAGAACAATGGAAGCACACTGCAGAACATTTCAGTCCTGCTTTTTGACATCCACACATCGCCTTTGCATTTGCAAAAGATCAATTTTAGAAGCTCGGGGGGTGCTGGAGGTTTAGAGTTCTGCACTGGCATCAATAATTTTCCACATTTTTTCCAGCCCCAGTCTTCAGGATCATTATAATTACCAAGCCACGACTGGACCTGATGGTAGACTCGGAAAGTATGAAAGCGAGCTGTGTCTTGTGTTGGAGGAGGTGAAAATAAGTTAAATGTTCTTTTTTGTCACTGCCTTGGCGAATTGTTTGTATCTTAGGCTGTCAAGAGAATTATCTTTATCACCACCGTATAAAGAGATAAAAAAACGTTCACCAATTACAGTGAGCAAAGCAGGGTCAACTCTTTTGTTGAGAAACAAAGCCATTCCACTTGCAAACTCTAAATGTTTCGCCAGGGTTTTCACAAATTTCATTTTACCGATATTGTAAGGAGCTGAAGTTGTGTCACATCCGGAAAAAGCATGAAGAAACAGCAAGTTATCCGCAATGACATCTCCGTACATAAAACCTGACGCACTATATAATTGTTCTGCTGTTCGTCCTTTTGATGGTTTCAAAAAAAATACATTTGCTTGTTTTCTGCCAAGTGCTGTGAGCAATATCAGATGCGAATAAAAGTTGTTCCTCAAAAAACGATATAAAAAAATGGTCAGATATAATTTTTTCGTAAAATGATAAAAAAATAAAAAATTTTTCTCGAATTTCTGAAGATTTTCGCTTATAACTTTTTTATTTATAGTTCTACGACAAAAAGTTACTGGACCAAAGTTGTAGAGAATTTAATTTGCAACAAAAAATGTTAACAAATTTTTTTTATCAAATAAATAGTTTAAGAGATATATCGTAAAAACCATTTCAACCCCTATTTTCAAGATGGCGGTCGTGGGACAAGGATTGCGACCCCACAAACTTGTTTTTAGCTTTACACTGACCCCCCTACACATCAAAAAAATAAAATTGCGTCCTCTAAAAAACGCAAGGTAAGGCCTAAAAAATGTAACATTTCAACGGACTAATACAAGGTATTTGAAACTTCAAAAGCAGGAATAATTTGGCAAATATTCATTGAATTTGATACATGGTAAGTCAAAACTCAAGTACATAATTTTCTTAACAAGTTTAAATGCCCTTCAAGTAAAAATTCAGAAAATCTAATTTAGAATTCTGTTGATTCGCAGTTTACAATACAGAAAGTAGAGGGTCAGTTCAAGCTTTGTTTCATTATTAATTACGATTGATATTATTAATTGTGTATTTAATATTGTTGAAAGATCACAGGCAGAGTATTCACTGCATCATCAATCACACCAAGGGTGTCGTCAGCCGCTAAGCTAGGAGAGGCATCATAAAAGGAACGAAGAGACAAATAAAAGTTTTAATAAAAAAATTAAGTAACGAACAAAATATCTATATAGAAAAACAATGAAAGCATAGTCTTCTAGGGTTCTTCGCGAATTAGTTAGTCACTTTATTGAGGAAATCATTCATGTTTTTGAAAATGTGTGGCCTGCGTCGAGCTTCACACTTGGTGATCCTTAGCCAGGTTTTGATTCTCCTAAGGCTACCAAATGACTATTCAACTGTACAAGTCGTACAAGATAAAGCAACAAGGATCTTCAAAGCCTTCTTAATCTCAGGAAAAAAATCTTCAGCTTCCTTGAGGATTTCCACAACGCTCACACTCATTTTGATCGACTCTGTTTTTTTCCTCCCATATTTTTTTCCAGAGCTTGATCTCATCCTTGATGTTTGTTAGACCAAAAAACTTTTTGAATTCCTCGCTAGCTTTTTCAAGTTCTTCCAAAGAAATGTTGTAGTTTTGTTGGAGAAAATGATGGTTTATTTTCTTCAAAAAACTTTTTATGGAATTTATAATTGAGTTCAAATAAGGAATTGTTATGGACCTGCGTCAGAATTCTGAGTGGCTTTTTGCAAGGTGGTTGCTACAGAGTTGTTGTCTTTCAGCATTACCCCTCTCTGGCGACGCCCTTGAATCACACTGTTCTCTAACTGAGACTGGAAATTTAACTCTCTGGAGAAGATTGTTATCGAAAAGTGTGACTTTTAGTTACTGAATAGATCATTATAGAGAGTTATTGGAAACTAGAGTTTTATTTATGATGACCTTATATAAATAGAGTTGATAAAAGGCTTTAAATTTGCAGTTATTGGTACCCTATATTGACATGATGAATAGGCATGATGACAGGCACTAAAAATTACTGAAATAAGTAATTGTATAGATTTCAAAGATTCTAAATCAATCACTTATTGCTACATCACAATTAGGATAATATTTATTATAGTAAAAATATAAAAATACAGAATATGACAATCCGCCATCTTAGCTAAAATACCGATCACAAACGTGTGACGTCAACCTTTTGTATATCGTATTTTCTGGTTTTGCTTCGTTTAAACGATATTTATTCTTGATAGAATTCATGATTCATCACACATAATAATTCAAATTTCAATCAAACTAAATTTTCAATTTGCATACTAAAATATTGAAGTATTTACAGATATGTGATGTTATATATACGCCATTACTATTCCTGCGTTTAGGTGCGAAATTTGAATTGTATCTTAACGTACATTTCTCGCTTAAAAACATTTTTTTTTATATAAAGCTGCTTATGCGTACAAACATAGTGCAGCAGTTTTGAAAAATCAGTCATCATGCCAATTATAAGATCGTTACTTTGTTTTCTAAAATTTAACCTTAATTTTTTAAGTAGGTGATAGACTTGTATCAGTCAAATTTTCTGTTGACAGAGGGAGAACTACCGGTAAAGACAAATACACCAGCTTAACAAGAAGCGAAGCTTCCGATCCTTTTTCATATGTGCATATCTGAAAGGAGCCATTTTTATAATAAGATACTTGATACTTCATTTTGTCAACCAATTATATCGCCGATATTTGAAAATTCGATCATTTTCTCCGTGGTTTTAATAAGTTATCTGTCAACATCGGTCTCTCAAGGTCATACATTTATGTTACCAAAACATCAAAGAGATTGCGTCGGGCTTCGCTTCTTGTTATGCTGGTGTATTCTTTGGTGAATATGAGAATCGGAAAATATTGGATTATGTTATGTGAATAATTTAAAAAATAAGTCGAGATAGCCCACCGCAGTGAAGGCGCCCAAACAATAACAAGCAGTATCTTCAATAATGGTCGTGCTCAGCCGGGCTGAACGGTTGAAACAAAACAAGTTGAGTATGCTGGCAGTCAACCGCTGAGTCCAGTCTTAGTACATTGCTCACTTGGAGGTGGATCATAACCTTACTTTCTAATAATATTCAGCCAGTTCCATTGGATACAAGACTTAGATTTTTCATTAACTTTGAAATATGTGGTTGTTTGCAGTATACAATAAATTGGAGACCTGATAAATAAAACGTTGCTGAGACTTATGAAGCTTCCAATAACTCTCTACTATTTAATAGGGCATGTACACGACAGTTGACAATACCCCGGTGGTAAAACAATAAACAATAGACACGATGAAAAATTATCAAACAACAAACAACTATTAACCTATAATAATATTATTATACAGTGTGGAAACCACTTATGGAATAAAATTCTTTATGTCATTATTTTAGAAAATTATAAAAATTGCCGAGACACGTCAACTTTTGAATTGAGCTGTGCGTTATGTAAACATAAATGTAAATGTACAGGGTGATTCACGCAAGTATGCCATAGTCGGTGTTTTTTTAATGAACCGATTCCAACAAACTAAATTATGTATGGTCAATTATGAATTATACAGGGTGAAATTTTTATTTTTACAGATATTAAACACATACATAAAATACCTGATGTATTTGATCTTAATACATTAAAATAAGTGCTCAAAATGTTCTCCACCTAGTTGTTGGCGATAGCACAGTCTCCTATAGAACTCCTTCTTAACTTTGTTTGAAGTTTGAGTTGAAATATTCCGTTTTTCTGTAGTTATCTTGTCTTTGAGGTCTACAATGCTAGTTGGTTATGTTGCATATACTTTGTTCTTGAGATAACCTCACAGAAAAAAATCTAACGGCGTAAGGTCTGGCGATCTAGCCGGCCACACAATAGTACCTCTTCGTCCAATCCATTTATTGGGGAAGATTTCATCTAAATAATTTCTTACCATCAAATTATAATGGGGTGTTGCCCCGTCTTGCTGGAACCAAACATTTTCATTCGGTAAGCTAGGATCTATTGCGTTCGGATATAGGTTTGCCAACGCAGGAATAATAACTTCATTTCTAAGCATATTTAAATATTTTTCAGCTGTCAAATTTCCATCTATAAATATAGGACCAATAATATGGTCGCCTATGATACCGGCCCAAACGTTCACCTTTTGATGGTACTGAGTATGTGTCTCACGCATCCAATTAGGATTCTCTGCTGACCAATATCTACAGTTCTGTCGGTTTACCTCTCCATTCAATGTGAATGTTGATTTGTCAGAAAAAAGAATGGTACCAAGAGCTATCTCATTTCTGTTCAGCTTATTCATCAATCTTTTGCAGAAATCCACTCTACGATCTGGATCGTCTTCTGTTAACTCCTGCACAAAAGTTCATTTGTAGGGATGAGGTTTTTCTTTATGCAGACATCTTAGAACAGTTGTATGACCTACATTATTTTCACTGGCAATTTGACGTGTACTTGAAGTTGGATTCTCTTCGACACTTAACAAAATGTCCACTTTCACATCATCCTCAACGAAGTGTGGTTTTCTTTCCAATGGTTTGACATGTCCAAGTTCTCTGAATTGTGCATGAATTTTAGACACAGTACTTTGTGAAATATTAGGCAATTCGGGATATCTGTGATTTAATAAGTTTGCCACTTCAACTTGACTTCTGCAGTTATCCCCGTACCCGATCATCATTAAAAACTAAATTGGGTGAGTCTGAGTTAAATATTTCATTGTTATGGCGACAAGGAAAGAGTGTTTGACAAAGATTTTACTTTTTCAGTATAAACTCTCAGAATAGAAAACAATCCACATTATTTACCGATTTAAAACAATCCACGTTATTTACCGATTTTGTCTAATTATTGGCGTTTTTAGGCAATTTTTAGGTATTTATGATAAAATTCATGGGCGTAGCAGGTTTTGTTTAATATACAAATACGTCTAATAATTAGTTAGTTTAGATTTTTGATAAATACATATTTAGCAAATTTAAAAAATTACCAATATTTCAAGTGTAATAAATTATTAATTTTAAAATTCCACCCTGTATAATTCATAATTGACCATACATTATTTAGTTTGTTGGAATCGACTCATTAAGAGGATTTCAAAAATATGCAAATATACAGGGTGTTTCATTAAAAAAAACACCGACTACAACTCAATTCAAAAGTTGACGTGTCTCGGCATTTTTTATAATTTTCTAAAATAATGACATAAAGAATTTTATTCCATAAGTGGTTTCCACACTGTATATTATTAAATATGCAAGCTCAACAATTAAAATTACTTTAAAAGTACACTGAAGGAAAACCAACTAAACTCAAACACGATCTATCATTATAAATCAGCATAGCCTCACTATTAAGTACCACGTGCTCTGAACGCTTTGTTTATTGTTTTACCACCAGGCTGTTGTCAAAATGGTTTGTGACGTCACGTGGACATGCCCTATTGAGTTTCACTTATTAATGTGCTGCGACTTCCTTTTTTCTTTTGTTAATTTGTTTGTACTTTTTTTATAAAACGCTACATTGTAAATAAAAATTTACTTGTCGTTATACTAACTGAGTTTTAACCTACCCCAGTTCACTTTACAGGGTCGAATGTTGCCAGGGTGAACAAAAAACGAAGTGAGTGAAAAAATCATACGTTTTATAACCGAAAATGGAGTTTCAGATAAGTTTTTTTTAATATTAAGTGAAAAAAAAAGAAAAGAAAACGTCAAAGTCTCAAAACGTATCTCAGAAAATATTAATAAATACTTAATTGAGGTTTTAATGGTAGACTAATCATCTAGTGTACGAAGTTTATTGGAATTATTGTATAATAAGGTAGAACAAACGGTCCTCGCAACTTTATGTTACATCACTAGACTCTTCTTACCAGCTTTTCTTTCAATTGATAGGGTGATTCACTCAAAATCTTTCATTTTTCACAATATTTATTTAAAATACAGTACACAAATAAATAATAAATAGAAATAACATATATTTTGAAGGGTCAATCCGTGGACTGGAATTGCAACCGTCCGAAAAGCAAGCACAAGAAGTTTTTTTAATAAAATCACTTTCGTCTTTATCGCATATACCTTCACTGGTATTTTTCGAATTGATCCATCCACAACTTCGGTGAATTCTAATCGCATCCTTTTCTTCCTTAATATGAAGAACTGAAATATAAATTCAAATCTGTCTTTAAAAATATCGTATCTTCACAGTAGATATTTGCAAAGTGCGTGAAAAAAATGAAAAACGTGAAATATCGTTAAAATTACAGTTTTAATTGACACTTAAGCAATGTGAGATTTTATTTGACTTTTTTGAAACATCATATCGTCTTGTACATCGTTTATACTACCTATAAATGAGGAATTAGCACTCCGAAAGCGACATTGCTAATGGCCTATTCCTATTTATCACATTATGAAAATATGCAAACATGATCAAGCAAAATCGTTTTGTATATGTATAGTGATGATCTGCAGAGATAAAATGTAAATTTGCAATGGACTCGTTAAGCAACTCACCAAAATTGAACCAGATTCAGCTGGAAAGGAATTTTTTAAATTTTGGGACTTCTCTTTGCGATTTTAATGTTTTTATTATAATAATCATCAACCTAAGTATTGTTACGTAATTTGTATTAATAATTATTAATTAAATTTGATATTTACGGAATTGTTAGTCTATACACATTTAGCTTGTTAAATTTTGATGAGAAAATGTTAAGCCGCGTCCACATTAGTAAAAATTTACGTTGTACGCTGAATGTAGCGTTCGGCACAAAATATTTTCGCCGGTAACCTGTCTGCATAAATATTTACGTTGTGCGCTGTGCGGCTACGATCAGCACGTGTGTGGCGGTTTCTAGTTTGTAGTGTTGCTAAAATGAATCTCAATAAAGACGACGTTCTTCTTTTGATACAACAATATCAAAATCAAAGGATTTTGTGGGATCCAGGAAAACGTAGAAAATTTTTTAAATGACCAGTATTGTCGTCCAAGGATAGTAGGTTCAATAATTTCATACCACTAAATTGGTCTTTATTTTGATATAAGTGTCTGTTTTTCTTCACTGATTCCTCTTTTTTATTCTTATTCTTAATGAAATGGGTCATAACAATGAAAGCAGCACATTTTCTTCTCATTAATATCACTAAATCAGACATGGTGGAATTATATTCGACACAATCTTGGTTTTCACGAAAAATACGTCTACACTAGAACGATGTTGCGGCACAAATCTCTTTGTTGCCTGAATTAAAACCGACAAGCCACGGATCACGTGTGTAGGCTGCTGCGAAAATTTTTGCGGGCCCTTGTACGTAGCGAACACGTCCACGCACTAGCATAAAATCATACGCACACATAAATTTGTATCGAATTCTCACACACAACGTAAATTTTTACTAATGTGGACGCGGCTTCAAGTTTACACAGTTAACCAACAGCAAAGTTTTTGAATTTTGTATCAATAGGAAAGGAACTAGAGATAGTTCGTTTTGAAAAAATATTTTGGGAATCTCTGATCTAGACTTGTAGGACCAAAATCGATCTGAAAAGGTCGCAGTGGAATAGACCAATCAGCAGCTTCTAATACAATCTAGGATTTTCAAGAACCTACCATTTGTTACATATTTCCTACAAAAAGGGCTTTGATCGATAGTGTAGTTTCCTTCACATTGTTTGTAAAATGCACTATTGGTGTCATTTACAGTCAGATCAGCACATTCCGGATTCAAAGCGGAATTACACTGGAAACAATATATCGAATTACCTGAAAAGAAAACTATTTAATATTCTATTCGTTTCACATTACAATCTTACCTATTGTTACAAACGATAATAATATTGCAAAAATGCCAGCAATCATGTTAAACTTATCCATTTTCTTTTGTAAATTTTCTGAAAGTGAAAAGTCTTCATTATCATTGAAAAACAAATAAAAAAACATACTTTTTTCAATAATTTCTTATTTAGCAGCAACCTTTCATCCTACATTAAACCAAAAAGCTAAAATACTTTGTAGATTATCTGTTTCAAAATTTCCAATTTGTTACAAGCTCAATAGAGTTTTGTTGTCTGGTTTTTGAGGTGATATAAATGGACGGAAATGAATACATTATATAGAGTTATCAAATAAGATCAATGCATAAACAGTGCGGGTTTTGGGTATGTCGTTTATTTCATTTGCTATTTTGACATATATCCATCATATATCTAACCTTGAATTTGATAAATAAAATCATCAGGATAGTATTCAGCTACATTCGAAGGGGCTATGCAATTAATAATTACCAGCTTCTTTTTCTAACTGAAAATACTTGAGAACTTTCAAAATTCTGATGTTTTTGCGTATCTAGGCATATATTTTTGTATTATTTAAATGAATATTACAATAAGATTAATATTTCCTCCTCATGATTAATAATTGACCGTAAACAACAAAGTACAGACATGACTAGAACTGTCAGAGGGACAATAGAAAAAGACGTAAGACACATTGCCGCTACGAAACGTCGTCTGCATCCTATTTTGCATGCTCTAGTTTCTCCTGATTGATAGGTCGCTCTAGCGAGTAATCTAAACAACAACAAATCAAAATTTTCAAGTCAAAGATTTGGTTTAACGTTTGTAATACTTTCAAGCGGTTCATTATTGTGATATTCTCATTAGGATTAATCACAGACATGGCTTTTTTCCATTTCTTCCAACGTAATGGACATTAACAAACGATGACGCACACCAAAATTAATGCTCGAGATTGTACATTGCCCTTTTAATACTCGTGTTAGTTACAAAGCTTTTCCGTATACTCCGACTGTATAAGTTGTATTCGTTTTTCTCAATTGTTGCTTTCGTTTATTTGGGCGTCAAGCACTTGTGCGTGACGCCTCAGTCGTCACGACTTTTGAGCAAATCGAACACGATTTTTTAGGATCCTCAAAACCACCTGACATGTGCCAATGCCAATGAATTTCCTGTGTTGTTAGAAGAACAGTTTTCAATTATAATGTTTTTGATAATAAAATTTTGCATATTTAGATATTTTTAGTAAGGTTTAAATCGTACTAAATCGTAATCGGCACAATCTTAACCTTTAAATAAACGTCAAACCGGACAAACGTCAAATTTTTAATGTCCGTGGCTTGAAGCTCATACTTTTCGGTATGTGCTTGAGGGGCAAGGGGAAGGTAAGACTAGGCGTCACGCCCGATAATAAACGAACGGAATTCAGTCACTACGAGCTGCTACTAGCAGCCAAAAGTAAATAATCGAAAGCGCTTAATATTTAAAAACTAAAAATATTCATTTGTTTCATAGGTAAGTACTGTCAAAAACAAATAATGACAATGAAATGTCACAGAGATGGTCGCTGGTTCAAATGTCACTAGTTTCGGTTTTTTTAAATTCTTTTTTGGATGTCTTAACGCACTAATAATTATTATAATTTTGTAGAATAATAAAATAAAACGATAGGTAAGTAAAAAACTAGAAGTATTATATACTAGGATTCATTTTTGAAGACGTTATTGTATGTTTAGTTGCCTACTCCACAAATAACTGTCAATATAAATATAATGTACAAGATGTGCGTTGGGTTGCTTGCAGAAAATCCTTGATTAATGTAGGTAAATTATGCATTAATGGAGGTCATGAATGTATGATTTTGTCTAATTTTGAGAACGTTAATAGATGTGTTAATACACGGTCGACGGAAAAGGTTATTATATGGTTATTATATGAAGTACATCGGATCGTGTGAATTTTGAGTTTTAGGATGTCAAAATACGAGTTTTTCCGAAATACTGAATAATTTTGACTTAAATGACTGGACTACTAATATCTTTACAATAAAAATAACCACAGACCAGAACAAAACCACGATTTTAGAAGCGATTTATACAAAAATTATCATTACTCATTTTATGGTCTATGAAAAAATCGTCTATTAAATTAAGTTGTGATTAAATTCAGTATTCAGTAGATTAAAAAGCACTACAAATACGAACAATGCGTACTTTAAGTATCGCACACTTTAAATAAAATAAAACGATTTAAGATCTTATCAGCGTTAAATAAAAGATAATTAAAATTGTTTCAATGACCTGATACGTATTAAAACATGAAAAATATAATAATACTCACCTGTATATTTATCACAATATCTAGTAGGTTCAAGCAAAGGAAAGTATTTACAATTTCATCTTGACCATTAACAATAATCGATTCCACAATTTAGTAGTACGAGTACCAGTAGTCGTTTTGATTTTATCGTCTCGATAATACCATAGGTCAATATCACCGACTCTGACCCGTTTTTATCTGTGGTAGATAATGCGACCTATTTTTCCTTTCATAGCATTTTATTTTGTACAGAGTGACTCCCTACCAACGCGTCGAATCATTATACTATAGTTTATTTACGATAATGAGCGATGACTTAATTTTTAGTTACTTTCCTGCTTATCAGAATAAATATAAATTTACCAGACGTAAATACAACTTATACTCGATGGATTGGGTAATTTACAGTCTACGGGTTGGCAACACTTCAGACGTTGTCAGATCAATTGGTAATATTCAGTTTTTTTTTGACATTTATATTGACATTCGATCATTGTCTTAGTATTTCCATACATATTTATTCAAACAAATCTGAAGTTTGTGGTTAAACGCATTTTTGCGCGATCGATCTTTTTTTATTTATTTTTGCGCGATCGATCTTTTTTGTTTATTTACAGCATCGGTTTTCATGTCGGTAGGTTGTGTCTTGTGTTTACTGGTTTCTAAGTCTAAGACGTCGGTAAGTGAATTACTTACCGTTCAGACGTCGGTAAGTAAATTACTTACCGACGTCTTAGCCCTACATACATTTAAGTGGTCCTAAATAATATATTACACAAAAGGAACAGAAAAAAATAAGAAGATTGATATTTTTACAATGAACAGAATCGAACAGAACAATATAAAAAGTAATACATAGCATGAAAACAATTTCACCAAAATGCAAATTACATTTTAAGCTGATCGAGAAGTATAAATGTCACTTTTGACATTTCGTTCATTTCGAAGAAATTTAAATTATTTTATTCGAAATTCGAATATTTCAATACGATCGCGCAATAAATGGTATAAGCATTTCGAACGTTAAGGATAATACCGGTCCCCAGCAAAATTGGAGGCTTCGCTACGCTCAGCCTCCAAATATTGCTGTCGACCGGTAAACAACCCTTACCGTTCTTGATACTTAATATACTATTATTCGAAATTCGAATATTTCAATACGATCGCGCAAAAAATGGTTTAAGCATTTCGAACGTTAAGAGTAATACCGGTCTCCAACAAAACATTGCTGTCGACCGGTAAACAACCCTTACCGTTCTTGATACTTAATATACCTACTATAAAATGACCAAGCAGTAAAGGTAAGTTCATATAGCAACGAATCAAGAACTCTAGCGCCATTGCTCAGATTAATTGGTGGGAAAGTTATAAAACAGGTGCATAATTTAAGATGTAACGAACTCGTGAAATTTAAAATTTGGGTTGCGAGAAACTTATTTACCGATATTCGTGACGAATTTAGGCTAATTTAACACTTTTGACAGTTTGCATTTTAATATTTAGGTAGGTTACAACTTCATTTCAATTATTTTAGTAGTTTTTCGTGTACATAATATCATAATATTTTGTTTACGTTTACTTTTGTTTGAACAATCATGTCAGACTCCGTTTCACATAAGATGAAGCCACGTGAAGTTTTCCTAAACGTTTTCATTTAACTATACATACGACAAATAGATGCTATTTTGTGTTAAGCTACAAAATGTAAAAACGTTACGCTACTGATTTTAAGTCGAATGTCAATTTTACAATATGGAGCTGGCTTTGACATGTTCACGCATACGACTGCAACTTCAAGTGGCTTTTTCTTTCGTGAATCGGAATCTAACCTATTTTTTATTATAATACCTACTATCGATTTCTCATCTATTTAAGTAAATTTTATGTCTATTATTGTAGGGAAACTCTTACCCTCGAAGAATTTCAAACACACGCAAATCCCCAAAACGTGGGGGCCCGCTTCTTTAATTTGTAAATAAACACCTCCGATTCATGTATTACGAGAACGTTCCTTGAAATTGTTCAACAAGCATGCGTTACATACTGATGGCGCACGTAGGCATAAGCGCTGTCAAATATTTAGTCAATAATCAATCTGAATTTATTTAAGTTCGGTTTTGGGCACTACAGGTTTAAACATACTACATATACTTTGTAATTTCTACATCTCGATTTTTAAAAATTGGTGAATCCGCCGGTTTGACGAATACATTTTTCTGCTATGTGTAAAATGTGTTGCATATAAGATTTACATTCAGTGGTACATGAATTTGTAATATCATCCGTTGAATAGCATAAATAAATAAATATCTTTGTGGTATAGTTATTAATTATTTTGTTCCCCGCTCCCTCTACCTTCTTCTCCTCCTTGTGCCAAAAATATCCCTATAATCGATACCTCACTTACCATTTATAATAAGCATGAATCTCCCACTGCACTTATAAAGGAAGCATTCCTAGAATCACTACAAAAAAAACCTTTTGATTTAATACTCTTCACAGATGCTTCCAAAAATGACTCGGTGTTGGTTGTGCAGTTTCCACGAAGCATGAACTCATAAGCTACCTTCAGTGTGTAGCGTTCACACAGGCGAACTTTAAAGGATTTTTCAAGCTTTCAAAAGCATCTTCCCACCCCACAAAAATATTGCATTATGCACTGACTCCCTTTCTTCCATTCAGTCAATCAAGTCAATCTTCACTGACCACCCAATTGTCCAGAACATACAACTCTCGTTGCTCAAGATATAACAGTCTCTCTCATCTGGCTTCCAGCTCACATCGGAATTGATGGTAACGAAACTGCGGACCACCATGCGAAAGAAGCTACTACTTCAAAAACGTTACACAAGATTCTTGGCGACACCTGTGGTGCAATAGCACGACAGCAGTTCATGATATCCATCTATCCACTTCTCTTCTCCCCCTTAACTTCCTAACCCGGAGAGAGGCTACTATAATCAGAAGAATCCGAATCAGCCAGACCAAACTCACACATGGTTATCTGATGATGATCTGATGTCTTCAGAAAATCGTCCCGTTTGCCATAGCTGTAATGATATTGTGACCGTTAAGTATGGCGTGCCGTTTTGGTATTTAATAACATCATTTTAAAAGAGGAAAAAATATATATTTTTTCTTTCAAACTTTTTTATTTCGTAATTATTCTGTTGAAGAATTAAAAATATGTTTTTCATAATAATAATAATACAGGAATTTCTATTATGAAAAACATAATATAAATTGCCGATTTAAAATTATGAAATACATAATAAAAATTCATGAAATAAAATTATGAAAAACATAGTAGAAATTCAATTTCCATTGTGTATTGTGGTTGCCTATACTAATCTA
>CAJUYH010005521.1:23069-36948 GCA_910591685.1 Galerucella tenella | reverse complement strand
AAAAATCTATTTTATTTTTTTCGCTTTAGCATCCTGTACCTCAGTAAGGAGCAGACTAAGACCCATTATTGTTATTTTTTTCGCTTTAACATCCTGTACCTCAGTAAGGAGCAGACTAAGACCCATTATTGTTAATGAAAATATTATTATTTTGGCCTTCTGAACGTAGATTTACAATTTGCCCCATTACTTATGAATCGCCCTGTATAAACAATGTTTGTCAATATTATGCATGACAAATTTAATATGCAGTAGCTTGAAGTTATTGTTAAATGTTGAAAACATTTTACCATATGTCATGCAAATAGTATGGAAATAAATATAATTTAAAGCATTCCAATATAACAGATAAACCTCGAATGAACGCAGCTACACAGATGGTCAAAAACTATAAAATTCTTTCGGACCACCCTGTATAGAAATTAACAGTTCATAGAATTTGTCTCTTTGTAACGTTGCGCAAAATTCACCAATAGAAACAATTACTTTAAGAACCTATAATTCAATTATATTTTAAAAATTATATGGTTGATTGATTATTATCAAAATAAATTGATAAGTTCCCCACTAGTTGTTGTTAAATTTTTAATAAATTTAATAGACATGATTATAGCTCTAAACAACCACTTGAACTTTGATACAAGTTGTGGGTCAATAGACGAAGTTACAACTAATAAAAATTGTTGACAAAAATGTACATATTTTAATGTTAACAAAATATAATCTAATTGAAATGTTGCATAATAATCATACATCGATAGCCAGAGTGCATTTATATTATTCGTGAACTAATTGGAATTGTGCAATGTGAAAATCTAGATCAACAATTTTGTTTATTTGTTTTATCATCAATGATATATATTTCAACTATTAATTACAAATAATGCTTTCTTTGTATTTCATTTTATAATAAAGAAAAGATATCTTCTTATGAATGAATAAATTAGGGATAAAAGTTATGCATTTAAAGTAGGTCAAAGTTTTTATCCCATTAACATATTTATATTATTTAAAAAATATTTAATTCAAGATGCGGACTTGAAATAAATATTAATAATTTGTTTAAAGATTTACCAAGATGCTGTAGGAATGAATTTATAGAGCTAACTTCAAGTTAGTGACAACGGGGCGATAACTGTAAGATATAAGATCGTTCCATGTACCATAAATAGGGGGAATATACAGGGTGGGGCAATCTTCTGACATCGGAGGATTACATCGTTGTGGTGATAGATAGAACTTTTATAGTTTTGTGTGAGCTAATACAGTTACTGAGAGCACATTTTGAAAATACTTTCGATTCTAAAGGGTGTTCCAAAACCACGTAACAGCACAAACTTACATTTTTTTAAATGTAACATACTATATTTTGTTTAAGAATCGAAAAGATCTCACCGAGAGCGTTACAAAAATATAGCACTCTAATATACTATAAGGGTGTTTTACAAAGATATGGCCAATTATTAGCAAAAAAGACCTCCTCTTTAACACTCTGCAGAACAGTAAATTAAAATAAATCAACAGGTCTTTGTGTTCAAATGTCATACACACATCATTGGATGTGCTCAGTATTAATTACTTTTTTCATCTGTGGCTTCTTTAATACAGGGTGAAACAAAACGCAAATCAAGCAATATCTCAAAATTTTTAAATGAATCACCCTATAAGTCTTTTTACAATTTGTTAGTACAATTAATAAACTTTCAAACGATGTAGTAAACTTAGGGCATTAGTTAATGGAAAATCGTAGATATTTTATGATAATGGTCAAAAACAAGTATTTTACGTAGGTACACAAATAAAATGGTATTAAATTTGTACATGCCACCTCTTGTAAATTTTAACATTTCTAAGGCATAGATTTTAATCGTAATTTTGGATGCATCTACAATATCTAATCAATGAAATGAAATGTTTGCTAATACCGTAGGTACCTGGAATTACCAAAAATTTCATATTTATTCATGTTTCACTTTCAAGAATTGTTATTATAGGCTTGTTTGAGAATGGGCGAAACATAATCAAGCCATATTTTTGATTATATCAAGTGGGCTACTATCAAAATAGTATCTACTAATAAATGTCAAAGATATATTGCTGTATTCTTCGTTTGTGTTTAGGAAGTTGATTCAAACACAATAGTTAACTTGTGGTTCCAACAAGATGGAGCATCTGTATATCAGAAATGTTACCGACAGGTGGATAGGACGTGGTGGACCAATTTCGTGGCCCCCTCGATCTCTTTATCTCACACCGATGGATTTCTTTTTATGGGGATACATCAAGTAACTTGTGTATCAAACGTAACGCATTTTCCACAATAACTCCTGCCTATGTTGGAAAGAGTAAGATCCTGGTTTTTGAAAAGAATTGTATGGAAGTAAATGATCGCCATTTTGAACACTTAGCATAAACTACTATACTTTTTATAGAATGTCAATGTTCATTTATGTAAATGTGAGTGTTCTTATGATGTTGGTTTTCATAATTGTTAGTTTTTCAAAAATAGAAAAAGTTGGAAAATGAATTACAATCTTGCATTTTACATAACTAAGATATACTGTTTGTGGTGACTTGAGTAATTATTTCGTAAAGACTACAAACTGCTTTTATATTTATTAGTACCTACTATAATGACATTAGCCTACTTACAGTAAACAAAAATATTTCTTCCAACATAATTCCTTCTTTCCTTCCTCTAATGGTAAGAGTAGAAGTCAAAGATATTTTAGATGCATCCAAAATTAGGGATTAGAATTTATGCCTTAGAAATGTTAAAATTCACAAGATGTTGCATGTAAAAATTTAATACCATTTAATTTGTGTATGTAAAATACTTGTTTTTGACCATTATCATAAAATATCTACGATTTTACATTAACTAATGCCCCAAGTTTACTACATCGTTTGAAAGTTTATTAATTGTACTAACAAATTGTAAAAAGACTTATAGGGTGATTCATTTAAAAATTTTGAGATATTGCTTGATTTGCGTTTTGTTTCACCCTGTATTAAAGGAGCCAAAGATGAAAAAAGTAATTAATACTGAGCACAGCCAATGATGTGTGTATGACATTTGAACACAAAGACCTGTTGATTTATTTTAATTTACTGTTCTGCAGAGTGTTAAAGAGGAGGTCTTTTTTGCTAATAATTGGCCATATCTTTGTAAAACACCCTTATAATATATTAGAGTGCTATATTTTTGTAACGCTCTCGGTGAGATCTTTTCGATTCTTAAACAAAATATAGTACGTTCCATTTAAAGAAATGTAAGTTTGTGCTGCTACGTGGTTTTGGAACACCCTGTAGAATCGAAAGTATTTTCAAAATGTGCTCTCAGTAACTGTATTAGCTCACACAAAACTATAAAGTTCTATCTATCACCACAACGATGTAATCCTCCCGATGTCAGAAGATTGCCCCACCCTGTATAATATAATAAGAATATATCGGAGCTAATGCAACAAACTCTGCAAAGGGTGGAGAATGGCCAAGGGTGATTACATGGGGACCAAATACACGGATCGTACACTGACAATACACAACTGGTGAGAACCATCGCACCCACAGAGCCCTAGGACTAGAGCACCAACGGACCTAGTGGAAAGACTGTTGAGCCTAATTAGGGCTACTGATCAAATTATACTTGCGTGTTTTAAAGAATAAACGTTTCAATATTGTGAGTAGATTATAAAATGTCAGTACTATTGGATTACGTAAGAACAGATTACGGTTATAACTTAATTGTAATTCAGAATAAACCATTCATAGTCGGTTTTTTCGTAACAAGTTTGCCCATTTACTAATCGTAAATATATCTCACAGAACACTACAATTTTCCTAACAAGGCCTAAGCGTACCAATGCGTGTAAAGATATTAATCTTATGAATTTATAATTCAAAAGTGACAGGTTAACTTCAACACGAACACGCATAATTTCTTCTAATCGTACCCGCCTACAAATTAAAATTTTCTGGTTGAAAGCTGTGATGTACTTTTTGAAAATTATGATTACTTTTTTATCCCAAATTCATTAGTATTTAAATGCTCTTCAGTATCTATATACACACTTGAGAAGCTAGTGACTTTCAAGTTGATGACGGGTTCAATTCCCTTTGCCGGCTGATGAGGTTTTTCTCACAGTAGTAGCCTAATACAGGGTCAGTACTTAACTTCTTAACCTAAACTCCACACCTATCCTTTTAACCTCACTATCTTAAGTCCTTACAATGCTGCTGCAGAGGCTAAGATAACTAATAGCAGCCAAATATTTGATCAATTCTTGGCAGACTGAAAAGAATGGACTCAAAACAGACCTGCAGGCCTATTCTGTACCTTGCGACTGTTAGGAGTCCTGTTATCTTCCTTAGCCTACTCCTTGGTAGTTCAGTGGCTGCCCTGGCGTGTCCATCAGTCCATCCCTTCAGTAGAAGTTTGGATTGTCTAGGACCCTGCAGAGCATTCCAATGAGCGAGGTGCTGATTCCTCAGCCACTTCTTCGTCTCCTTGCGTATTCTTTGTTTTGTTAGGCCCAGGGACGGGCCCGGGCCGCAGAAAGGAGCTGCCGCCCCTTCCGCAGCCAGTGCATCTGCTATCTCGTTGCCTTCAAAACCAGAGTGGGCTGGAATCCATTCTAGCCGCACCACGTTCCGCCTTGCAAGATTAGCAAGTCGTTCTCGACATTCGTTAGCAAGTCCTGAGTTGCTGGTATACCCACTCAGGGCTTTAATTGCTGCCTGACTGTCGGAGTATATGGTTATGCGTCGATCCACATAACCTCTGTCTAGGTTTATCTGCGCACATTCCAAGATAGCATATATCTCGGCCTGATAGGCAGATACACCCTCACCCAATGGTACACAAACTTGTGTTCTTGGGTTCCTGGAGTAAATTCCAGCCCCTGCTCTATCACCGGAGCATGAGCCATCTGTGTACCAGACGGTCCCATTAGGCTGTGTATTCCTCTCTTTTTCCCAGGACTCTCTATCTTGGATCATGGCCCTGTATGGGGTAGCGGAGTAGTACTTACGCAGGCATTCATCAGTCGCTCGAGCCAGAACTGGAATATCTTCCAGGAGCCGGAGCTTCTTGACGTGCCTGCACTCTTCCCCTCTTGGTACGTATCCCAGACGTTTCAAGCGCAGGAAAGCCCTCCCCGCCTCAACCTCGATCACATGGTGAAGAGGCCGAAGACCAAGGATCACTTCCATCGCAACAGTTGGTGTAGTCCTCATGCAGCCAGTTGCCCCCAAACTGACCACCCTTTGAAGGCGTGCCAGTTGCGATCTAGCCGTGACCAAGGTTACCCTCGGCCACCAGACCAGAGCCGCATATGAGAGCATAGGCAGCATAATCACTCTATAGAACCATATGATCGTTTTGGGGGTCAGTCCCCACCTCGGACCAATGGCTCTCCTACCTAATCAAATTGTTTTACTCACCTAATTAATAAAAGGATAAGTACAACCACAAAAGACACAATAATTCAAAACTGATGTATTCACTAGGTACATAATTATTTAAAAATGAGAGAAAATAAAAATTATTTCTGAAGGCAGATGCCATACTTTATTATGTTAACATAAACAATCACGAAGAGTTAATTTTTGTTTAGGCTATGATGGTGTGATTTATATGCCCTTTAAGAATCAAATATCTATTAAATGATGTTTCTAACATGTTTGTTCTTGAAAAAAAAATACCTACATTCTTACATAAATGGAAAAAAAATAAACTTAAAACATTTTTTTCATTATTCAAGGATTTAAACTCTCCTATAGGTATATTTACCCACATTTCACATTTTGTGCCTACCCATACCACCCATCTCAAAAAAAATACCAAGAAGTATATTGGTTTTTTTAAACAAATCATCTAAAAAGTATTTGGAAACCCATTTACAACTGCTTTTAGTTATGTAAGGAATTGTTTCGTGCGCTTCCTTGGTATTTCATGCATATTAAATATTTTTTACATTTGTTTTTGTTCATCAGCTGATTTTACAGACAATTTATAGTTACGTTGATTGCTACCCGATTGCAAGTGGCGCTAGTTTTATGACGTAAAAGTGCATCTTGACAGCACGCGACTACCTTACAGAATACCAAATTTTGCGACTGATTGCGCGACCGTTGTGCAAGGGTTGCTAGTTGCAAAATAATTGTTGTTTTTACAGAATAGGCCTGCTGGACAGACCAGGTATATTGATGAATCTAAAACAGCAAATGGAGCTTGGATATACTAAAAAAACAGGTGACAGCTATAGCTACGAACGTATTCAATCAGAAACTTTGACTCATCCTGTGAATCTGGTATTTTTAATAAAGCTTGAAAACCCTTTTATTTTCAAACCAATTTCGTGTTGTTGAATAATATTTTCACGATATGTCACTGCAAATTTTACGATTAAGTTGAAAGTAATAAAGATACGCGTGCACTCGAGAAATTTTTACGATAATAACATTGCCTGGAATGGCATAGAAAGAACGAAAGAAAAGATCCTATCTAGGAGTGCATCTCAAGAATTTACTGCTTCTGTCCATAAAGAAATAACAATTATTAAGGCCGTTGAGCAAGGCGAGCATCCGTCACAAGACAAATCATTTCTAAATAGTTTGTAACAGCAGATCCTTATTTCAACTGGAACACCCTATATATTATTGCATTTTTATATTATGGTAAAACATGGTCAACACCTCTAATTTCAATTAAGAAAGGTATTAGAAAGTTGTTATGCCGGCATTAAGAAAAAATTATTATTATGTCGCGTTACAAACTGTTTACCATTTTCCAAACAGACATTATAAAATTTGAAATTGAAATTGAAAATAACAATTTTTTGCCATTTTTAGATGTTCTTATCAATAAAACACCTACAGGGTATGAAACAAGTGTTTATCGTAAGCCAACACACACTAATAGGCATTTGAATTTTGAATCAAATCATGCTATAAGCGTTAAAAAAGGGGTAGTAAAATCTTTATACGATAGGGCCAGAATCATTTGTTCTAATAATAATCATTTCACAAAGGAGAAAACTCTACTGAAAAATGTTTTAAATGCCAATAATCACCCGGCAGAATTTGTAAATAAAGAAATTAAGAATATAGAGAAGGGCTCATTGTTAATACCCCATAATAATAACAATAATAATAATAATTCAGCTAACATAATTTTTAAAAACTTGACAATACCGTATGTTAGGGGTTTATCAGAAATAATTAAGAAAATTGGTAATCAATTCAATATTCGAACTAGCTTCAAATCTAACTATACGTTGAGATCTATACTAACAAAAACAAAACCAAAAAATGAAGAACATTCTTCAAAAAATTGCATATATCAGATGTCTTGTGAATGCGACAAATTCTATTTAGGTGAAACATCTAGACCATTGAAAGTCCGAATAAGTGAACATAAAAAATACATCAAAGATAGGGAGTTCTTTAAGTCAGGTATTTATAAACATGCTTGGGAAGAGGAGCATAAAATTCAATGGGATTCGACAAAAATAATATTGAAAGAGCCCAATAATAAAAGACGAAAAATCAAAGAAAGAGCTTTAATACAACTAAATGCAGATAAATGTGTAGCTAGTATTTCAGCCGAATGTAGTCAAATTTGGTTACCAATGTTAGAAAGAGAAATTTCCAATAATCAATTACCTGCGTTATCAGGATAGCATCATAAGTTTTTATCCAGGTTTTCTTATGATTTATCATTGGAATATTTGTTACTCGATACACACTTCAATACACAAAATCACCAAACTGAGTAATACATATTTTGAAAACAAAAATAATCATACACAAAAAAGTAACAACAAACGCGTTTTATTAACAACATTTCCAAAATAAGCGAAAAAAAAAGCGCTATCCCAATAAAAACCGTTCCTGGAACGTACACTTCACTGGATTCCATTTCTAGTAGACTATCATATCTTTGGAATGTCATAAAATAAAATATTTATTTCAGATTTTACCAGAGATGTGATCTACTATGAATGGAGGGCACAATAGACCTTTTAGGTCTCAGTGAATGTCACCCCAAAAATCACACATACTATGAATGGACCTTAAGAAAATTTGACAACAAAATTTTGTAGTCTTAAACTTCAAAATATTATTGATTGTCTAGTCATATTTTTTTCGTTGTGTCAGATAGGGACCAAAAATTATTTTATCATCATTTAATCTTGACAAAGGTAGCTGGGACGCTACCGAAACGTCGAAATAAAAAAATAAAAAACATTATTGTGGTTTATTTATTATATTGTGGTTTTGGGAATGAATTTAGAAAAAAGAAAAATTATAAATAATGCCACGAGGAACTTACAGAAGATATTTAGACATTAGGAGCTGTAAAGAAAATAAAAACAGTTTCAAACTCTGTCAATGAATTGTGCAAATCAAAGTAATTAAAAAAAAATCTATCAATCCCAACTAGTTTACAATTACCCGTATGCTTTCTGCCAGCGTATGCTTGGAATTAATTATTTCATGATTGAATGAAAAGAGCATTGGCCCTTAATGAAATTGAAGATCATTTTAAAAAAAAATGACTCTGCATAATTGCGAACGGTTAATGTTTCTCCAGCACCAGCGAAATATTTAGATTCGGATAAGAACACATCGGGATAAGCGGTACCTACATACATATACACGTATGTCACTATTTTTCTCACCACTAATTAGATACACTGAATAATCTCGAGCGTGTAATCTCTCTTCTAGCAAACCGTATTTAAAACTAGCTTTTCAACTTCAACAAGATTTAGAGAAGGTACTAATTGACGGGTTTTCTTCGGAATGGAATTTTGATATCTGGTTAGTGATAGCGGTATGTTTGCGATGATTATTTTCAGCATGGAAACTAGATATAAGATGAACCAACTCATAACGTAAATTTTTCCGCAAAATTGTCTATCTAACTAAGTAGTTTGTTTTTTCACCGCAGCATCAATGCGACCCCTGTACCATACTTTTTATACAGTGTTATTCAAAAGTGCCTTCCCCCCCTCGTATCTTTTGAACGGCTACATTTAGATTAATGAAATTTGTAGGGTGAAAATAAAGTGTTGTAAACATCTCTACGAATGGTAACATGTGACGTAATAGTAATAGATGACGTCACAGTGCCACTCTGGCCAATAATTTTAAATAGGACCTTATGGCAAGTGATATCTCGTTTGAAAGGCATTGACATTGGCTACATAGGCAAATTAATTTTGTTTGGGTTTAAACTAATTTTGACGAATAAATTAAATAAATACCAAAATTATTATTTCACATTTAAATATTAGATAGATTTTTCAGTCCGCCTCTGGTTAGTTGTCAAAAAAATTGAGGTTTTTAATTTAATAGTATTTGTTGATTTACAAAGTTTTTCTAAATAGCTTAGAAATTTAATTTTATTATTGTTTAACGAGACGTTTAAGAGTTTACATAGGCAAAATGGTACGTACTCAAGCCGACAAAGTAGCAGCTATCTTAATAATTAGTGGATCTAGAAAGAATCTCCATGAAGCGGAAGGTTTATTTATTGAGAGATACCCAGATCGCCCTATCTCGAGAACTTATTTGATGCTTATTTGATAATTACACAAGTCAATGATGATAAAAGCTCGAAGTAGAAAGTGGAAATATTGAAATTGTTGAAAATTAAAAATAGGTATATACGTTGTTGAAAATTATTGCAATAGTGGTTGGTAGTGCAGATTATTTAAAACGGAGTTTTTTCAGTTTCCAAAAGTAATCAAGAATATTCAGATAAATAAAGTAGGAAATAATATTTATTATGACAAATTAAAATTATACACCCTTCTAGTGGAAAGTCTAGCAAAAGAACAATTGCATACAAAGCAAATAGTATATTAACAAGGGCAGACAAATTGAGATTCCTGCACTGTGCGCCATGATGCCCGAGGCGAAGCTTTCCTACCAAAGCATAATTTACGGACTTTCTGCCTCCCAACAGAATCAGCAAGTACGTATAGTTTGGCAAGTTTATCTGTAGCTACGGGGCGTCGGTAAGAGGGGAGGAAAAACATGGCGTATATCTGTCAAACGTACAAATGGCGTACGGTACCTATTTTACCAAGTAAAACTGAAATTACAAAGGTAACTGACAATACGAACACCACTGGATAAATCAATATCAGTCAATTGACGAAGTGAGAGGGAAGAACATACGCACGCGCTTGCCAATAAGAAGTCACCTGGTCGATAAAAATCACCAATTATGTAATCGGAGGGTGTGGTCATTATGGTTTTCGTACAACGTTTCCAGAGCTTTGAGAATCCCATAACAAATTTGGAAAAGTGTTCTCTTTTAATATTCATAAATTGGAAAATGATGTTAATAGAATAAATCCAACGAAACAAGCACATTATAAAATGAACGTTCAATCATATTTTTAATATTGTTAATAATAAAAAGACCCATTTATAATTATTATCACTACATAATCAGTTCTTCTATTTTTTCATAGTTAAACATGGCAATGTCGAATGTTTCGACTGCATTCCTTTCACGGTTTCAGATAAACTTGCCAAAGTATACTTTCAGCTTTCAGCAGAAAGTAGTACTTTGGCAGTCGATACAGGAAGTTGCTGTCGAGACTACCAAAGGACTTTCTGCTCGAAATACGCACAAGATTTTTTCTACGATCACACCAAAATAAAATTAATTGCCATTGTTTGTACTTGGCAGTTTCTAGATTGCAGTTTCGTGTACCTATATACGTAGACAACACTTAATACATTGATGTCAAATATTTTTTAGATTTTCCTTATTCCTATTTACATTATTATGGAAAATGCTGTTGGATACTTTAACATATTAGAAAATCAATTAAAATACTTTATTCTACAGTTTATATTAAAATAAATACTAGCTCTTTTATCTATAAATAAAATCAGGCGTGCGCCAAAGTTACCTTCATTTCATTTCATTTCAGCTAGCGGAAAACATCAACTTTGCAGTTGCTTTTCAAGGCACAAAAGACGACTTTCGATAGTGATCGTAGAGAAAATTATATATGTCTTTATCAGAATTTATTTCATGATTCCATTGCATACAAATACCATATTGGCCAATTTTATCACTTTTATCTTCATTTTGTGGAAATCAACCCCTGCGGTCGATGTGAATTTGCTGTAACTACTTTGAAAACAAATCAATTCAAGACAAGAATCACCTTTCCGGCTTCACTTTTGTAGGTTTTTGTTAGGGGTTGGTGTACGGTCGGTTGGGGTCAGCAGAAAAATCTATGTCGTAAGCACATAAATCTATAGGGATTTTAAGATAAGAATCGCATTTCTATCGCGATTTTAACAGGTTCTTCACTCTTGTTAGTTTACGTGTGAGGGTGGTTTCATAGCCGATAAGGGTGGGAGCGAAATTCTATTATGCATTGTTCGAAAGTAGATGAATTTTCAAGACAATTGGATGGCTGATTTTGCAGGAAAATTAAGCATAAATAAGGTTGCGTTCCGTCCATGAGCGTGAAATGGAAAAATTAAATTTTGTAGTACTAATAGTTATTAGCTTTTAAGTTATTGAAGACTATTATTAATTTTGGTCTGGCTTATTCCACCAGAGTATGCTTCGCTCTTTACTTTATCCATTTTATAGAGCACTATTGACATATTGTAGGTAAGTATGTATAAGTATGCAATTTCTAGAAGGTCTTTTAGATTCGCAAGGCTGTTAGACGTTTATTACTTGTTATCTGTGTCTCAGTAAGAGGGGTGCTTCGTGAGCTTCGCGCAAAAGCATTCAGTAGAGCTGCGGCTATTAGGAAAGATATAATTTTATTGAAAAAGCATTCTAATCAGTTTTTTGTGTAAATCAGCCTTGATAATGCTAATATTGACCTTTATAATTGCTCCACAACAACTGGTCAGAACTTTTAAAATAAAAAACAGGTTTGTTTATACATTTTGTATCCAACAATATTTATATAAATATTATGAAAGCTAAATGAATATAAATAAATAAATAAGACTTTTATAGTTATAACTTGTATAATCTTAACCGTATAGAACTATAGGGCATGCAGGTAGGCATAGGGCTACCAACTGACACTCCAAATAATTCTGAAGGCGTCAATTTTATGAAAAAAACACATTAGGCACATTAGGTTCTCGATGTAAGGTGGATCGGTAGACGAGGCCCAATGTTGGAATAGCCTCCGAGGTCACGCAATTTCACCACTCTTTTAATGCCACTCAATCACATAATTATTGTAGAATGTCGATAAATAACCCCGGGTATGTTACATAATGTTTAAAACTCATTTGAAGCTCGATTGTATCTATTGTATGGAAACCAATGGAAGTCAAATTAAACCGGAAAAAAATTTATTGTGACTGCAAGAAGATATTGCGCCACCGCACTGTACTGTCTTGGTGAGAAACTGGTTGGACAGCGTCTTTCCATATCGATGGATAGGTCAAAAATGGAGCAATTGAGCCACCAAGGTTTCCTGATTTAATTGGTTTCGATTTCCTTACATGGGGATACTTGGAAAGTAAATAATAAGTAATTGAGAGACCTTCCAATTGTTGTATTGCAAGACCCACTTCGGGTTTCAGGATTTTAACCTTAAACTGCCTTGAGGGCAGATGACATAAAAGGGCAATATAAATCTCTATTGAAAAGAATGTGGCATCAAGAATGGAATCTAGTGAACAACAGCCTCAAGTCAATAAAATCCTCTGGTGGGCCTTGGCGACCTCCAGAAGTACTGCCCAGGGCTAACAGAGTGGAGATTCACAGATTAAGATCCGGGCATACAGCACGCGTTTCTCCTAGAAGGACAAGATCCCCCGATATGTCTTCATCGTGGGGAATTATCCACAGTGCCGCATATTATATGTGAATGTCCAGGATAGGGAAATATGCGGCAGATTTTTAACATATCTGATATTCTCGCTTACAATTTCACGAACGTCAACAAAATTCAAAATGTATTAAAATACTTAAAATCAACCAACCTCTTCAATAAAATATAAGTATTGTATTCGAAAACGATTAGCCTTTGTTCTTCAAATTCCGGTGCTAATGATCACAGAAATCGATGCACCTAAATTAAAAAAAACAACAATTTATTCTCTTCATTTGTACCATACTGTATGTATTTCTCACTACACATTCATTTTTAATGTTCTGATATTATTTTTTATCTATTTACACATCTCTATCTCTATCCCAATTGACATACTATAAGCAATTATTACTGTTAATTTGTTAAAAAATGTTCACGAGAATATTCACAAAAACTGCAACACCTAAAAACCCATTCTGTATATTTAAATCCTAAATTAAAATATAGCGTATCCGTCCCTGTATAAAATTAAAATTATTCGTACCACATAAACCGATCGACTAACGCACTGACTAATTCCGATGTTTTTGGTTAACTCGGAAAAAAAACTGCTTCACGAATTTATTATCAAGAACAAATAAAATGTATCTACATTGTGTTAGTGTCTGAAGTAGTGAATATATATCTGGTATTATTCAGGTAATTTTTGATTATTTCATTTGAAAATATACCTACATTTTTAATGTTTGATACTTATTAGGTATGCTGTATGACTTTTATTTTTTTGAAAGCTTTTAATTCGTTAGATAATTTCAACTAGAAATGTGTGTATACATTCAAAAGGGATTGCTTAAATATCGAAACTGAATGTGGTTGATTGAAAGTATGTTTTTCATCAAATTGAATTGAAAAATAAGAAGTTGGACGATAGTTATACAGTGTGTAAAAGCCAAATGGAATAAATTCATTATTTCGGTTACTGTACATATTTATAAAAAGTCCCGAAACACGTCAAATTTAAATTATAACTTGACATTCTTTAACGT
>CAJUYH010005521.1:0-22969 GCA_910591685.1 Galerucella tenella | reverse complement strand
TCAACTTTGCAGTTGCTTTTCAAGGCACAAAAGACGACTTTCGATAGTGATCGTAGAGAAAATTATATATGTCTTTATCAGAATTTATTTCATGATTCCATTGCATACAAATACCATATTGGCCAATTTTATCACTTTTATCTTCATTTTGTGGAAATCAACCCCTGCGGTCGATGTGAATTTGCTGTAACTACTTTGAAAACAAATCAATTCAAGACAAGAATCACCTTTCCGGCTTCACTTTTGTAGGTTTTTGTTAGGGGTTGGTGTACGGTCGGTTGGGGTCAGCAGAAAAATCTATGTCGTAAGCACATAAATCTATAGGGATTTTAAGATAAGAATCGCATTTCTATCGCGATTTTAACAGGCTCTTCACTCTTGTTAGTTTACGTGTGAGGGTGGTTTCATAGCCGATAAGGGTGGGAGCGAAAATTCTATTATGCGTTGTTCGAAAGTAGATGAATTTTCAAGACAATTGGATGGCTGATTTCGCAGGAAAATTAAGCATAAATAAGGTTGCGTTCCGTCCACGGAATGGAAAAATTAAAATTTGTAGTACTAATAGTAATTAGCTTTCAAGTTATTGAAGACTATTATTAATTTTGGTCTGGCTTATTCCACCAGAGTATGCTGCGCTCTTTACTTTATCCATTTTATAGAGCAATATTGACATATTGTAGATAGATAGATATCAAAGAGTATGCAATTTCTAGAAGGTCTTTTAGATTTACAAGGCTATTAGACGTTTATTACTTGTTATCTGTGTCTCAGTAAGAGGGGTGCTTCTTGGGCTTCGCGCAAATGCATTCAGTAGAACCAAGATAGGAGAGATAATATATTTTATCTAATTCCGCTATCAAATGTGACACTTTACGTCACTCCTTGACGTTAGGTAACGTCACATTTTTCATAACCTTCATATATCAGTTATGAAAAGTAGTTATGTAAAAACTTTAACATAGAGATACCACATGATACCACATGAGTTTCAAAGAATAATTTATTAATTAGGTAGGTACTGTCAAAATTGACAATTATTTCATTATTTAAACTGTACAATTAACCCATTATTTTAATTCAATAGTATTTTGAGATTTATAAACATTGAAAACATTATTCAGGACACAGTTATTTGAAGTAAGTCAATTTTCTGGGTGAATACATCATAGTAACAATAATTCTAACACCATTTGATTCCACTTCAATATTATCATTGTAATTGAAGATTTTATTGAATATTATGAAAGCGCGGAATTAGATAAAACGTTGAACGTAAACACGTTATGAAGAGAGCGACTTTGTCCAACACGCGTAATTTGCAGAACTCGCTAGCGCTCGTTTTGGCAAATATTACGCTTGTTGAACAATATCGCTCTTTTCATAACTAATTACGTAAATATTTATTGTTCAAAGTGCATTCTAATCAGTTTTTTGGAACTTTAGTTCTTTTCGTCAGGTTATGTTTGAACGACCGGGGGTCGCGACGCAAAAGATCTGACCGTTACGTTGCGTTATGTTATGTGCCTTGCTTGCGTGCGTGTGCTCTCTCCTGAGTATCTCTCGTTTACGAAGCAGCGATTCATATGCTTCGGCCGGGAATCGAACCCGGTCCGCCCGCGTGGAAGGAGAGCATTCTACCACTGAACCACCGATGCTATATTAAAATTCTATGCAAAGCTGGTATTCGCAGTGCTGGGGATCTACTTGAATTTGTTCGGATACATTTTTACTATTATTTCCATGCTTTTTTTGCGCGATTGATCTTTTTTGTTTATTTACTGCATCGGTTGTCAGGACGGTAGGTTGTGTTTACTGGTTTCTAAGCATAACACGTCGGTAAGTGTTTTACTTACCTTTCAGACGTCGAAAAGTGATAAATAGCATAAAAACAATTCCACCAAAATTCAAAATATATTTTAAACTGATCGAGAACTATAAATGTCACTTTTGACATTTCGTTCATTTCGAAGAAATTTAAATTATTTTATTCGGAATTTATTTCAATACGATCGCGCAAAAAATGGTAGGTATAAGCATCTCGAACGTTAAGGGTAATTACAACGTTTGCATGTAGATTCCTCTCGTAAAATTGGACAAAATGATATGAGGGTTAAGGGGTCTAGCACATTTACTTTTCGAAATATAGGGTTGAAATTTTGAAAACTTGAATGTTTTAATTCGATAACTTTAAAATGGATGGATAAATTGATTTGACTGGTCATATCGCACGAGGACGAAGTTTGAGCACGACGCCGTAGGCGGAGTGCTCAATCGTTCAAGTGCGATATGGACAATCCACACGAGTCGAACAGCATATTTTTTCTACTACCTACTTAAGAAAAAATCTAGAAAATAAAAATTTCTATAAACTGTAATATAACTTCAAATTGAAAATCTAACAATTCAATTTTATGTTTCCACTAATTTTTTTGTGGTGAACGTACAGTTCTTGAATGTCCAATTTGTATAATGCTACGGTTTCCCTTTTTAAATATACGATGCTATTATAAGTAGATGTTTCCAGTCGAACTTCCTCATGAAGGTTACCGTACCATTATCTATAATAATGAATATTCTGCTAAATATTTCAAACGTCTACCTGTTGTAGTTATTAATATCAAGCCGAGTATCAAGCAGAATAATTATTTAAAAATAAAGTTAACAATAAAAAAAATCTTCTTCACGGGGAATCGAACCCGGGTCTACCGCGTGAGAGTCTGGTTTGCTTACTACTCGACCACCAAGGAATACGCAAATTGTTTATCTATAACGTCAGATGTATTACATAATTTTTGCATAAAAGGAACTAAAGTTCCTACAGTGTGTCCCGCGACACGTTCTACCTTTTTGTTTAAATCAGCCTTGATAATGCACTTATTATTATTTTATATATAGTAACATTGACCTTTTTGCCCCACAACAACTGGTCAAAACTTTTAAAATAAAAAACAGGTTTGTTTATACATTTTGTATTCACATTTAAATATTATGTAATCCAATAATATTTATATAAATATTATGAAAGCCAAATGAATATAAATAAATAAATGAGACTTTTATGGTTGTAGCTTGTATATAATCTTAACGGTATAGAACTATAGGGCATGTCTACCAACTGCCATTCCAAAAAATTCTGATGGCGTCAATTTCATTTCAAAAACACATTAGGCACATTAGGCTCTCGATGTAAGACGGTGGATTTATTTCATTTGAAAATATATATTTTTAATGTTTGATACTTATTAGGTATGAAGTATGACTTTTATTTTTTTGAAAGCTTTTAATTTGTTAGATAATTTCAACTAGAAATGTTTGTATACATTCAAAAGGGATTGCTTAAATATCGAAACTGAATGTGGTTGATTGAAAGTATGTTTTTCATCAAATTGAATTGAAAAATAAGAAGTTGGACGATAGTTATATATTACTCGATAGTTTTCATAAATTATTTTTACATAGTCAAGTACATAGTTCGGTAATACATCATGTTATATTTAATAATTATGAAAATATTTCATGTTGTAAGTATTAACCGAGGTATTAACATTAATATTTTAAAAATTTGGCAAAAATTGTTCTTGAAAAGGAGAAAATTTCCAATACAAAAAGTCCTGACTCCCAATTCAATTCAATTCAGTGCTGCAAACAGGTCTCAACCGGTCATTTTGGGTATGCGTGTGCCTCGTCAAAAGCAAACATGAAAAATAAAATAGTTTTTAAGGTCAATTGCTAATATAAAAATTTGGAAAAATGTTGATGTATTTTACACTTTTAGAATTTAATGGCACTGTGAAGTTATGCAATTGTTAATTAGTAAATTCTTTATTGTTAATGTAAACTGGAAAAAAATGTAGGAATATCTCGCTAATTGAAGCTCTCCTTCACAAGATCACGTCATAAGATTTCATGAACTTCCAATATTTTGTTTATAATAATTTGTTTTAACAATAAATAACAGTTTTTTTGCTAGCTAATATTACTTTCTATAAACAAAGTATTGAAATGTTTCAAACATTTTTGACGTGATCTTATCCGGAATGTATATAGAAAGGGCTCATGACGCGAACATTTTTAAGACAATTATTTAAACCTTTTTTTTAGTTCATGAAAATTTTGTTAATTAGCAAGCTTGTTAATAAATCAGCTTAAAGAATGTTTTCCAAAGCAATGAGCTCCTTAAAGTGTTTAGAATACACCAAAAATGTTTGAAATTTTTTAATAAATATTTAATACCTTAAAATATTTATTGAATATGCGCGTATACCAAAAATGACGGGCCGAGACGTATTTTCAGCGTTGAATTCTAATTATAAATAACGGAGATGAAGTTCTGGGAGTTGGGTCTTTTTTTTAAGAATGTTCTCCCGAGTGTTCTCCTCTTCAAGAGTCCATTTTTATTAAATTCTTAAATGTTTCGCGATATTTTTAATATTTTTCTCTCCTGTTTACAACCAAACAATATTGAATTAATAACGTTTTCTTTCTCTTACAGATTTTTCCGGACTCGTTTCAGCTCAAAAAATGCGATATGCCTAAAGGTAGGAGAATGTTGTGACGAATAACAAAAATAGAAATTAAAGTAGCTTATATTTTAGAAAATTTTCCCTTTTAAACATTGAACTTTAATTAATAATAATAATTTTTTTTATATTTCTGACTGTTTTTGATTAATTTTTTCTATATAATCATTTTTTTATTAAAATATTTTTGAAATTTTATAAATTTATTTTTTATTTTTGTTGTTTGAAAAGTGTGCCTGGAATGTTTTTGCTATTTACAATTTTTTCAATAATTTTAAAAATATATTAAATACTGGAAACACCCCAGCAAGAGGATATTTTTATGTGGATTTTGTTTTCTCTTTCAGGTGATATTTTTTCAGCGCTGCAACGTTCTGCGAGTAAATCGGTCGTTAGGTTATAACGAGGGTTATAATCAAAATTTAATATTTTCTATTTCAATTAGAAAGTTATCAAAACAAGAATAATGGAAAAATACCAAAAAAAATTGTTCTCTTTAATTTCTATTCAATTTAAAACATTATTCAATACAAAAAATTAATTTTATTAATTGTATAATGAGAAATTTTATAATTTAATTTTTTCTATAGCTGGATTCAGATCCAGAGATATTTTAAGAAAGTTCATTAAGAAATTCACTCAGTCAGGCAAATTATTAACCATTTTATTGTAAAATTATAATTTTGGAAATTTTAAAATACTCAGAATTCCCTAGGTAACAGGTAACATTTTTTAATTAAAGCAGAAAGATATTAAAAATTTATTATACAGGGTGTACCAACCTTACGACAAACTTCGGTATATGGGTTATTTTAAGAGATATCAAAAAATGTTATCAACAAAAATAGAAGATGTGTTGAAGGTCCATATTTTGAAATTATACCAAACTATGCAGAGTGCTGCATAACTCCGTTACAAACCAAACATATGATTTTGCCACGTTATACAGAGTCCTTCAAAAGATATGGTCACGTTTATGTGAAAATCGTAGGTAAATCAACGCTCTGTAGCTTGTTGTACGTTGAAGAAAAAAAATGTATTTTGCCAAACAGAGCTTCGTAACATGATGCAATATCTCTGCATCCTATTAAATTTCAATTATATTCTTTCTTATATAGAGGGTGAACGGAAACTCGAACCTGTCATTTTCTTTCTTCTTTCCAATGGAACACCCTGTATTTTATAGCAAAAATAGAATCTTCGATTATGTAATTTTAGTTTTTGTCAAGCATTCCCTGTTTATAAAAACAGAGTTATCTGGTAATATTTATTGTAAACTATTATTATTGACCTATTATGTGAAAGCAATAAACGTTGTATGTAACAAAAAATCCTAATTAATGATAAATTTTAATGAATAATTCATTCTAAACAAAACTAGCTACCAAAAGTAAAATTCTAACCATAATATTAAGCTGGAGGTTCAAAGTGTTCAGCGCAACATCAATGCAATGCTGTAAGAGAAGGCCCAACTGATTGGCCAGCTCGGTCACCCGATTTAACAAAAGTATATTTATTTTTTTCGGGTCCTGTAAGGAATGAGTTTATAAAATCCCCGGAAACTAGAGATGACATGAAAAGGATAATTAGTGCGGCATTTCGATCTGCTAACGTTGATATGCTGAGAAATGTTAGTCAATCATTTGAACTATTCTGCAGCATTGCATTGATGTTAACGGTGAACACTTTGAACCTTCAGCTTAATATTATGGTTAGAATTTTACTTTTGGTAGCTAGTTTTGTTTAGAATGAATTATTCATTAAAATTTATCATTAATTAGGATTTTTTTACATACAACGTTTATTGCTTCCACATAATAGGTCAATAATAATAGTTTACAATAAATATTACCAGATAACTCTGTTTTTATAAACTTTTGGTATAGGGAATGCTTGACAAAAATGAAAGTTACATAATCGAAGATTACATTTTTGCTATAAAATACAGGGTGTTCCATTTGAAATAAGAAAGAAAATGACAGGTTCGAGTTTCCGTTCACCCTGTATACAGGAAAGAATATAATTGAAATGTAATAGGATACGGAGATATTGCATCATATTACAAAGCTCTGTTTGGCAAAATGCAATTTTTTTCTTCAACGTACAACAAGCTACAGAGCGTTGATTTACCTACGATTTTCACATAAACGTGTCCATATCTTTTAAGGACTCTGTATAACGTGGCAAAACCTTATATCAAAAGCTTCAAAAAAATGTAACCAATCCGAATTCGGTATAATATACAGGGGTTCCCATTTGAAAAACTATACGTTTGGTTTGTAACGAAGTTATGCAGCACTCTGCATAGTTTGGTATAATTTCAAAATATGGACCTTCAACACATCTTCTATTTTTGTTGATAACATTTTTTGATATCTCTTAAAATAACCCATATACCGAAGTTTGTCGTAAGATTTGTACACCCTGTATAAAAAAATCGCTTCAGAAATTAATTTATATGATATTTTGAGACACCTCAAATCTTTCCCAATTCAAAACATTTAATTTAGCATATTTTTAATAGAAAAAAATGAATAAGAAAAATTGCTTGAAAAATTATTTTTTTTCCATAATTTGACTCTTTAATTGAGTAATTTTTTTTTTTAAATTTAAAATATTTATTCAATTTAGCATATTCACCGAAAATTTCGAAGGACAATCAATTGTTATTTTTCAAATATTAAGACACTCCCAGAATTCACTAGGTACCACGAGATCTTCCAGAACTCAGAAGAAATGACAACAATTTATTATTTATTCGGGTGTTTCCAATTCTTCACGTTTTACTGTTTATCATAAATTTAATTTTTTATTTGTGGTTACACAAATTTTCAAATCTTATGCCTGTATTTTTAGTAGAATATGTGATCACAGAAATTTCCTTGGTGACAATGAAGATTTGTAGTTGTTCAAAATCTTTTTTTAACGCAATCACTTCAAACTCATTTTTATATTTTCAATCTCTTAACTTTTTTAAAAATTTAATACTTCACTAAAGACACTTCTTGTGTCCAGATTACTTTGACTACTCGCTAACTTAAGGTACTATGGTTACCAAGTTTTTCGCAAATTAGATCTACCCATAATTATATTGTAAGTAAGTTTTAATAGTGTTCCTCATAATATGATCTTATCTGGATACTGCACCGGATTGAAGCTAAACAATTCCATTTTTAAGACAAGTTCATCGCTCTAGCAATTCTAAACTTCAACATATTTTTGATTCTCACACTTTTCTCAATCAGAATTTTGAAACTTGTTAATTTTTGTATTACTTAAAAGAGTGTTTGGGTAATATGGTAAATTTTCACGAACTACAATGGAAAGGCAGTCGAGTTACACTGTTCTTACCTATATTAATCATTCAATTTAGTAAATTACAACATGATATGTGTATTTTTACATCTAGAATGTAATCTATTTTGAATGACTTAGAGTCAGTATCATAGGGAAACTATGTGATGTATGTCTTTGATTAAGAGATAAATGTGGTGGCAATCGCCGGTCGGTAAATGGAAATGGTCGATTACGGTTTTTAGTGATGGTTAATGGTAAAAATGGAGCAGTTCAAATGGTATTGGGATGGAGATTGCGCCGTGAATGGTTCCAAATGTAAGTGTTTTGAATATTTTCTTGTTTATTGACTCGCCACTGTTTATCTCTACTAATTTATGCATAATAATAATAATAATAGTTATTCTCCCAACTTTTTGTCTATTATTGTCATCTTATACTGAAGGTTACACTTTATAATATTTCTCGGTATTGTTATATCCTGGATAGCCAATTCTATCTTAGTTTTTGGAAGAAATTATGAAATTATTTATTTAACAGTCCATCCTTGAATCATGAGGAAGTAGTCTGGAAACTGGAGCAGTTCCGGCAAAAAAATAATGCAAGAAAATCAAAAACAATAAAAGCAAAAACTCTATAATAAAAATCAATACACCAGGGATAATAAAATCAACTCAGCAGAACCATTTCCGAAATTCAAGTTTTTGATTATGCAGTAATTTGTGGCTAGCTAATTGAGGCTGTTAAGGTTTGAAGCATATTTTCAACATTCGCAATAAAATGTTTATTACGAAACGAAAGCTATTTCGCCATTGTCATTTCATTTCGAAGTTCATCAACAAGCGCTATTTACATAGGTCAATCCATTTGTTTTGATAAAAGTTTCACTAGTTTTGCCATTTGTTCCAGTCAAACTTATCGAAACACTCTGACTATGCCAACGCAATGGTGCTGGAGAGCAAAACGTTAATTTCAAGGTAGGCTTTGCTCCAGTTAATTGGGGTACTTGAATTACATTGTCCTGTGAATTTTATGAAATTAGTTTGGAAACATTAAATGCCTGCGTCTTTGATAGCCATCCAATAATGAAGCTTGGTTTTCATTTGTTTGAGTAGTACGAAGATTTCTATGAAATCATAAAGCAGACCTAACAGTACGCACTGACATATAAAAAATAAAAAGTCCTTCCCTCATATGATTTTCCTCATTTTATCATCGGGGTATTCGCTTTCCATGTCTTCAAACCACCCCTTTATTCCCCCTATTCCTAGCAACAGCCTATTCCTGCACATTTATTCTGTATCTCCACATAAATGGTTGGCCTCTGATCGATTTTATTAAACAATGAGCTAACAAAGAGTTTCTTTTACTAATAGTCTTGACAATTGTTCTTATCAGCTGTCAGTTATCTTTGGTATTTTGCTAGATTTGCTAAATTTGTTTCTTTTAATAGCTAGAAAATGATTCCCATACAACTATGTCTCTTGCATCATATAGTACCATTATTATAATATAATAACACGTTTTAATAACCTTTATGTTAGGGTTACTCCGTTTTTGTCTCGATTTTGTACCGTATTTTATTTTATCCCAATTTCTTCTCTTTGTTAATTGAAATAAAATGCGTTCTTAAATTAAATTGGGTCCCATTAATTAAGTTAATTCAAGAAAACAGAATTAGGATAAATTCAAATTTGCAGCCACATTAAGTAATAGGAAACTGTTCTTTTGTTTATTTTCATTTTATTATTGTAAGAATATCCGGAGAAATTCAGTAGATGGAACGGGGATGGGTAATTTGGTCCCCGCTACCTGTGTTAATCCTTTAGTAGCCAGGCACTTCGATAATCCGGCTGGTAATTTCGCCCCCAAACTAAAATATAATTATTTCTGCTTCTTGGAAATTTTTAGGAATAACAGGTAGTTTAGACGGATATAAAACCCTTATATTATTATAATTTGCAATCATTTGAATTATTACTTAGTTTGAGTACGTGTGAATTGTTGTGAGAAAGCAAATTATGGAGGTGAAAATTATTAAAAGTAATCGTGGCAAGGATTTACTTGTAGTTAACGGTTACAAGTTTAATTTCCACAAAAAACTGAAAACTTCAGAAGAAACTTGTTGGAAATGTACCAACAGAAAATGTAAGGCCTGTATCTATACATTAGGTGTATCAAGTGCAATATTCATGACTAAAACTTCATCCGAACACTGTCATCTTGCGGACATTTCAACGTTAAATAGGCAAACAGTTTCTGCACTTTGCAAGAGAAAAGCTGTTGACGATATTTCTGAAAAACCGTCAAAAATTATACGTATGGCATTGAAAGAAAATTTACCAGCGACACTAACAACCAGGGACGTCGAGTACGTTAGGAAGAATATGTATAATAGTCGACGTAAGTTTATACCAGCGCTTCCGAAAAATATTAACGATGTACATGAAATTTTGAATTCGATTGACGTAAAAACTTCGCGTGATGAACAATTCCTTTTTATTAATTGTGTGTTAAATAATATCATTGTGTTTACGTGTCTTTCAAATCTTGAAGCTCTGGGGAAAACGCAACGAATCTACGTCGACGGCACATTTGATTATTGTGCCAAATATTTCACACAAATGTTTACAATTCACGGTTTTTTACACGGACATTACATACCTTTAATGGTATGCCTTCTACCCAATAAAAAATCGGAAACATACGAAAGACTGTTTCTTTTGGTTCAAGATAAGTGCTCCAAAATTAATATTAACTTCGATTTTAAGGAAATAGTGTGTGATTTTGAAATGGCCATACATAAAGCCGTTCGAAAAGTTTGGCCTTCCACCGAAATCATCGGATGCAGATTTCATCTCGCCCAGGCATGGTTCCGGAAAATTAAAACTATCGGTCTAGTTGTGAAATATAACGATGCGAGCAGTGATATTGGTCGGTGGTTGCACTTGACGACTTTTGGTCTTACTTATTTAGATCCTAATGAAGTGGGTGATTGCGTTGCGTTCGAACTATTCGAAAATAGACCAAATGACATGAGATTGGAGAAGTACGATGGTTATCAAATCGAGAATTATGTTGATGAAGACTCTCTTTTTCCACCGACAATTTGGGCCAAAAATTCGTCTGATCTCACGCGAACAACAAACGCTTGCGAAGCTTCTCACAGAACTTTTAACGATTCATTTTACAAAGAACATCCAAATATAATAACATTTCTTGAGAAATTAAATGAATTCCAAATCGAAACTTATATCAAGTTGCAAAGTTGTCATTTGAAACATTATGTAAGAGACCCTAAAATTAGAAATCGTCAAAAATTTATTGAAAACCTTATAGAAAAATACAAAAACTCTGAAATAGATAGAACTCATTTTTTAACATGTATTTCATTTAAATGTGTGAAATTTTGAAATTCTCATTTGTGTAAAAATTATTTATATGTTCATGCCATAGAGTTGAAATTAAAACCTTTAAACTATTTTCATGTTTTGATTTTATTTCTTCTTTGAACCGAAAGCATATACCTGATTGCGGGAACGAAATTACTTGTAGGGAATTCATACCTCTCAGCCATGGGGACCAAATTACCTTTTGAAATTTCGTTACGTCATCTTTGGTGACTAAATTACCAACTCCGGATGGAACAGCCAGACGTAGAGAGCGTGTGCAGGGTATCTTCTGTTATATTAACTTTAAAGTTTCATTTCCCAATAAATAACGAATATAATAATCTATAGATTAGTAGGGTTAGAATTGCATTATATTAACGACCTGTCAAATTTTCGATAAAAACGTGTCGCGTCAAGATAGCCTCAAACTTTAAATTAGTTCTATGCGACTATAAATTCGTATATAAAACCAGAATAAATTTAGTTTAACCTAAAATCGTGAACCGTGAAGTTAATTTTGTAAAAAACCACACAAAAATCTCATTATTTTCTTCTACTATTATCGTCTAGCATTAAAACAACGCGATGACTTCCACATTTAATACTTTTATAATAGCTTGCGTTAAATTTGATGCAATTTTATTGGTGTTGCAATTTATGGAGTGAATAATGTTTAATTGGATCAATTAAAACGACACATGATGAGTATCCTGGAAACCGCGAATTGTTCAAATTTATAACGCTTATTTATTGTCTAATCGGGTCAAGTTTTAATAAGGCTAGAATGAAAAAAGGACTTTTTTATCCACCACTTCAAACGATTTTAAATAAATGAATTTCACCTAAGATGCGATTTAAAATGATGCAATTATTTATGTCATCATTCACAAAATTGTTAATTGTATAACAAGTTACAGGGCTGTTACATTTTTTCCGGAAAATCAATCGTATGAACACCAAAAATAAGGCCCAAGCTCAATTGGGGAAAATTCTTAACTTAAAAATTTTTGAAGTTTTTCACCATCTGTAACTTCAGTACTTTGACGTTTCACGTAAAGCTCTTAATTAAACGGCATTGCCTGTCAAAATTGTTTGTTAAAGTTTCCCATTTTTTAGTTTATTTGGTAGGTGAAAAACAGTTGTGTGTTACACAAGCAGGAAAGACTTTAGCAGCCCTTTACTGTCCTCTTTGCTACGCTTATTCGTGCTTCTAATAGTCTTGGCTGATATATACTATTGTCTATTTAAAAAAAATGAATACAATTTGTGGAAATACATATAGATTCAAAAGTTTTGCATCACCCTAAATCTCCGAAAAAAAATGTGTTCATTATAAATGGATCAGAGATTAATCAAATAATTAGTTTTAATAAAAAAAACGTGTATATTTGTCAAAATTTTTTATTATGCAATAATAAACTTGCTTCACATAAAAAGTATTCTTAGAAATTAAATAAATTAAATACAAATTGATTCTTTTTAAAGAAAAGGTAAAGTGAGAACCTGCATGAGAACTTTTAATAAAGAGTATTTCCACCACTAAAATTTATGCAAGCTTGAAGTCGCCTGCCCATGCTGTTTACCAAATTATTGATATTCTGTTGAGGAATATTTCGCCATTCTTCTTGGGCCGCATGAACAAGCTCTTGTATACTCCTGGATGGATTTCTGCGTGCTGCCACTGCCCTTGCAAGCATGTTCTATGGGATTCATTTCAGGAGATAGGGCAGGCCAGTTCAAACGATTGATCCCTTCAGTTTCAAAATACTCATTTACAGCTCTGGTCCGATGAGGTCGGGCGTTATCGTCCATAAAAACGAAGGAATTGCCAACAGCTGCGCGCCATAGTCTCACGTGAGGATGTAGAATCTCTCTGAGATACCTATCACCAGTCATCGTTCCCTCCACATGAATTAATTCTGTGCGATCATTTAACATGATACCAGCCCAAAACATAGCACTTCCTCCTCTGAAGGGTGGCACATGGGCAAGCTGAGCAACTCTCATTGGATTCCGCCACACAGGTATTCGATGGCTATTTTGTACCAAACAAATCCTTGTCTCGTCGGAAAAAAACACCGAATTCCAAAATTCTTCAGGCAAGGCCGCGTGTTCTTGAGCCCATTGTAGTCGGCGAACTCTGTGCTCAGGTTGTAGTCTGGGCACTCTTATTGGTCGGCGACACCTCAAACCTCAAGTATTCGTCTTCGTAATGTCGAGATCGATACTTGAACTCCCAACAGTCCCAACGCATGTCTTATATCTCTTTGGAGTGCTGGTATTGCCATGGTCGGGTTTCTTCGGATAGTTAAGTGGATATGCGGTTCTGCCGCTGATTAGTAACACGCCTTCTACCACTTCTAGGTCTATCACGAAGAGAATTGGTCTGGAGATACCGGTTCCATACACGAGACACATCACTTTGCCAAACGCCAACTCTGTTTGCCACGAACCTTTGAGAATGACCTTCTCCATTTAAAGCCACTATTCTTGCACGGTCAATCTCACTTATGACTTGACGATTCATGTTTGCACTTAAAATCGTAAAAATCAAATGCCTTGAATGTTGAAATGATCGCACTAAAAATGTTATCTTACAAAATAAACTGTAAACATCTGTATATTGCAAAAAATATGGAACATATTGAAATGGTAAACATTGATAAACAAGCCAACAAAAAATTGTTAGCGCAAAAAAATTCCTTTGCATCCGAAGAAGGTGATGCAATACTTTTGAATCTATGTGTACCTACTGATAGAAACCAAAATCAAATTGAATATATAGAAAATATTACACTTGAACGTTGAGGCCATATGAGGCGATACAAGTTATAGAAAAAAAAAGTTATATCCCTGAATAATTAATAATAATTATGACTAACATAGTGCCCTATATATTAAAAATTTGTTTTGAATACTATTATAGTTGGAATGATTTCAAAATGTCTAGCTGCTATAGATCATTTGGCTTAATACCAATAGAACAAGGACAATCCGGAAGTCGATGACACATAAACAATTTCTATTTTTATATTTTGGGAGGTTTATGTCACCGTGTAAATTTAAATTTTCTAGTTCATCAAATGTGCTACGACCCAGATATTTGTAATTTGCAATTGAGTCGGCACAGCATTTTTTAAAGCATATTGCTATAGAATTTACAGATATAGTTGAAATAATACCCTTCTTGGTGTGCGTCATCGATTGTTAATGTCCTTCTAACACATTACGAAGGAAGAAATGGAAAAAAGGGGAGGTCTGTGATTAATCCTAATCAAAATATCACAATAATGAACAGTTTGAATGTATTACAAACGTCAACCCTAATCTTTGACTTACAAAAATTTGATTGGTTGTTGTTTAGATTACGCGCAAACTCAACCTATCAATCAAGAGCTTAAAATACTATGAAGGCGTTACTTTCGTAGCGGCAATGTGTCTTACGTCTTTCTCTATTGTCACACTGACAGTTCTCGACAGGTCTGTACTTTGTTGTTTACGGTCAATTATTATTTATGAAAAGTGAATATTAGTCTTATTGTTTTATTTATTTAAATAATACACGGAAAAACATCAGTGTTTTGAAAGTTCTCAAGTATTTTCAGTTATAAAAAGAAGCTGGTAATTATTAATTGCATAACCTTTTTGAATTTGGCTGAATACGTTCCTGATGATTTTATTGATCAAATTTAAGGTTATCTTTATGTCAAAATGGCAAATAAAATAAACGACATGCCGAAAACCCGAATATACGTCACAATCGATGACGCACACCAAGAAGGGTAGTATTTCAACTCATAAAATATTCTGGATGAAGTACATTAAGAAAGAAAAATCGCAAGCAAAGGTACTAAAAACGGCATTTTTTTTAAATTTCTGAAGAACGACCTTTGGATGGTCCATGTTGCTAGAGCTCTCACTTAGATTTTTTCACTGAAAGATTTGTGGTACATCCTAAATTTAACCAGTATACAATAACGTTATTCTAAAAAGTGAACTGCTTTGAAAGGAAGATTAGCCCAACAAGAACTGTTATTGTGTAGGGTACATTTGAGCGAAGAAAACGAGTGTACCTACTTAACAGACAGGTGAGATTAACTCACAAAGAGACTACCTGTGTAACCCTATATGAGCTCATAGAAATGGAATCTGAGATAGAATTCCGTTTCAAATCATTAATGCTATGATGATGTTTAGTATATTGTCGTCTAAATCGGCACTAAAATTTGAATTTGCTTTTTGGAAACAATACCCTTTGGTTGATAAGTTATAAAGGAGTACCTACCTCCTGGTTAAATCCTTGAAGCTCAAGGTATTAAAAGGATAATTAGAAGATGGATTTTCAAGATGTTTTAGGTATAATAAACGAAATATTATAGAATAAGACTGAATAATAAGTAAATAAAATAAAATAATCTGATGAAGAAGTTGATACAAGTATTAAACAATTTAAAAAATTAAAAATCATGTAATATTTGACATTATAACAACTATTAACATAAATCTTATATCATATTTTACGATTATTATAATTAACTATAATTATACCGAGTGATCTCTGTGATACATCACCAGTTAACCTTAAATTTAATTAAAATATTTTATACTCGATTTTATATAACAAATAAAAATGGGTGTTAATGGGTGACAGTTTGAAATATGTAATTATAAAAAATCTTAATTAACATACAAATGTTAAATATAATTAAAACAATATATTAAAATCATTCTGTTCTGAGATCATAAAATTTTTCTATAAATACGAATCACATCTGCTTACCAGATATTCTACCCATTAATTTTCGAGTTCCCCCCTTTCAAATTGAATTCCTTGAAAGTTTCTACACATGAAAAATGTTCATCAAATAGTTGACATATTGTTATTCGGAAATTGAATTACCGGCTTTTAAAGTGATACAAAAACGTTGTTGACATTTGTCCTCAAAACAGTTTTTTTGAATAAAATAATAGAAACATTGTTGAGCTTGCAACAAAATGATAGCTAATGATCATTAAAAACAGCTAATAAAAACCTTGATTAAAATTGATAACAGCAAGCAGTATGTTGAAATACTACTTCGCTACCCCATACAGGGCCATGATACGGGAGAGAGTCTTGGGAAAAAGAGAGGAATACACAGCCTAATGGGACCGTCTGGTACACAGATGGCTCATGCTCCGGTGATAGAGCAGGGGCTGGAATTTACTCCAGGAACCCAAGAACACAGGTTTGTGTACAATTGGGTGAGGGTGTGTCTGCATATCAGGCCGAAATATATGCTATCTTGGAATGTGCGCAGATAAACCTAGACAGAGGTTATGTGGATCGACGCATAACCATATACTCCGACAGTCAGGCAGCAATTAAAGCCCTGAGTGGATATACCAGCAATTCAGGACTCGCTAACGAATGTCGAGAACGACTTGCTAATCTTGCAAGGCGGAACGTGATGCGGCTAGAGTGGATTCTAGCCCACTCTGGTTTTGAAGGCAACGAGATGGCGGATGCACTGGCTGCGGAAGAGGTGGCAGATCCTTTCTGCGGCCCGGGCCCGACCCTGGGCCTAACAAAACAAAAAATACGCAAGGAGACGAAGAAGTGGCTGAGGAATCAGCACCTCGCTCATTGGAATGCTCTGGAGGGTCCTAGACAATCCAAACTTCTACTGAAGGGATGGACTGATGGACACGCCAGGGCTCCTAACAGGGCAATGCTGTATGAGGAAGCACCTCTACAATCTAGGAGTAGAGGAAAGTTCCCTATGTAGGGGTTACGGCATGACTGATGAAACGTCAGTTCATGTTCTCTTAGAGTGTCCACACTGGGCTGTATTACGCAGGCGAATCTTCGGAGTCACTGTCATGGCTCCTGGAGACACAAGCAGGCATCCACTGAAAAAGGTTGTGGCCTTTATTGAAGGGCTCGGCTTCATGGATAACTAGGTAGCAGGAATTGCACAATGGGCCCGCCAGTGGCATCAGTGTCGGAACCTTGGCTTGAGTTATCCAGGACAAGGCTCGCCTGCACATTCGGTAGTATGTTGAAATAATTGCAATATTTTTCCCATAGTTCTTGTAATTTTCTTAAAATATTTTGAGACGGAATTAAAATCGTAATATCACATTTGTTATTAATTATATTTTATATTCATTCAAAGTTGTCTTACTTATGTGTAATTATTCCAGTACTATAATGTTTTTTATTTTGAAAACACTTTTAATACTTCATCGAATAAAAATTAAATGAAATTTATTAGAATTTATGTAATCATTCAAAATATTTATCCAGCCCCTTCCATGTAGAATCAATAATGATAAATAAAATGAAAAATTACCTGAAATGCCGCTAGAATTAAACTTATGGTATTTTTGAATAAGTAATAATATATTAGATGGACACCTAGTACAGAACATTTTTTACAGTTGTGACCAAATTTAAAAAAGAAGTTCTTCAAAAAAGTAATTTGTTGAAAAATAATGAATCGGGAAAGAAATAAGAAGATTAAAAGCGGAGATCATTACTTTCTTCTTGTGTTTCCCATGAAAGATTAAACTTTTGATTCAGTGTCTTCATATTATAAATTTTATAATAAATTCTGTACATTTATAGTAAGTGGAATTTGATTGATTCCACTTACATTATTAGAATGGCAGATGGGTTTTTTTACCCATTCAAGAAAACCTGTATATTATTTTATTCTATGTTTATTCATATAGGGTCATTCATAACTATTAGGACGTAGGCTGAGGGTGGATTTTTTGTAACAAAATATGCTGAGAGGACGAAATAATATGCCTCAATAAAATATTATATGTGGAAGTAGAAAATGGCGTTAAATTCAAGCTTTTTTTCCATTTTTGCTAATAATGTCAAACATAATGTAAAATAATATATAAAATATGTTCCTTGTACCTTGTACCAATTTTGCTAACAATTGGTAAATATACAGTGAAATTAGTAGCGAAAAAATAAAAAAAAAATTCAAATTCAACGCACTAAGTATATCTTTTTCCACAGAAATTTTATTAATGCATATTTGGTCCAAATAGGTAATCCATCCACCATCCTTAGCCTATGTATCAATAGTTTTGAATCTCTTTGTATATTGCTAGTTTGTTCGTTAAATTGGTAACATATAATTGGTAATTATAGTAAGCCAAATTTCTATATTGAATTTACTTTGGTATCAATTAGCTTAGAATATTATTTTGTTCAACAAACCGGTCATTTTAAATAGAGTTTAAAATAATTAAATTGAGTTTTTTTTCCAATTTTGCATTTTTTTAACCTTTTAGAATAAAAATTAATGTAAATAATTCAGCAGCAAAAAAAGACAACAATTTTCTTTGAAAACCCGCCAAATATAATAAAAAAATGTTATTAACAATACCTTTATTGCTAGCGGTACTTGCAAAAAGAACACACAGGCACAATACCAACAAAATTTTTTTCACTTCCATTTTCACAAATAAAAATTTCTCACACACAAATTCTTAAAAATCCACCAAAACCACTGCAAATCCTTGATTCAAACGAAATAATATTTCGTTTTGCGAAAAACTTCAAGAGCGCTCTCAATTTCGTACAATTTTCCGGAGCTGTAACTGAGGATTTTGCGGCACACTATAGTCGCTTCGTGACTGAGAAACCGGAGTCAGTTGGGTTGGAAGTTCTAAACCTGACGGAGTCTAGTTCCCCACTAGCCGATGTAGAGATGGGTCAGACTTTTATTTTGAAACGGAGTAGGTGACAGAATCATTGCGGTTTTTAGTTTTGTTATTCTTCGGCGAATGTGTGGTTTTACCTACCTCAAGATGATACAGAGGATGGATTCTGTAAATTTAAAAATTGAAAAAAAAATGTGAATAATAAAAGAGATAAGAATAATATTAGATTAAATTAAATTGGGAATTATGTTGTGAATAAACTTCGTGAAAATATATGATTCAACTGAATATTTAAGGTCTGTTCTCACAAGCATCACAGACAGTCTTTGACAATCAGGATTCGGCGCAAAGACGCTAAAGTGTTCTCGGGAGAACGATTTAGGGTCATTGCGCCGAATCCGGATTGTCAAAAACTGTCCGTGATGCTTGTGAGAACAGACCTTTTAGTCATCCCAAAGTATTGTTATAAAATTCCAAAGCACAAGACAATTTTGTTTCCATGTTATTTAAATGGAAAACAGAATTTATATTAGGTAATATAAATATAAAAAGTTCAATCTTTTACAGTACTTTTTTTATATCAAACAATATTTTCAGTAGATATATTTATAGGAGAAAAAATAATCAATTTTTTGAAACAGTCTATTAGTCCAGTAAATGAAGGAGGAAAAAAAGGCAAAGTTAACATAAATGACGCCCTATTTTCATCTTCCGGCTGGAAGTTGCATTTGGTACCTCATTAAACATGAGACAAAGTTCTGCATGAAAACGCGTGCGAGGGCGGAGAAAATGGGCCCAAAAGACCAGAAAAATAGGTTTTCAGTCAATATCTCCTAAAATATGGCAGTTAGAGATTTTCGGTTCAGATAAAAATTGAAGTTCAGGTCATTTTCTACAAAAATGGTCCCTATGATTTTTTTCGCAACATTAATATTTTCTGCGAAAAAACCGGGTTGAAATACCGGAAATGTTGAGACTTGTGAAATATGCAAGTTTTGTACAAAATTTGAGCTGGGGGGTGTTGGAAATCCATTATTTTCAATGTTTTGGATTGTGGAGACAACAGTAGATGGCGCCACAACATTTTACAGATTGGGAAAATCCTCGGTGCCATAAATGAGAAACCCTGTAACCAGACACTTTTGATGGATATTCATCTTTCCGAGGGTCTTGTTTTCCTCTCAGATGAGGCCTCAAGATATACTTATTAGGAAAACGGGCTATAAGATTAATTCTAGCGAGATGGACCTCACCAGTGGACCTGAATCTAGCAACAATCAGCTTTGCACATGTGGCAAAAAACTGAAGTTCATTAGTTTTTTTGGTAAGGAAAACTGAAAATACCTCAAGAGTGAAGAATATTTACCCATAATACTCAGCAACAATTTCTTGCAGATTCTTCGCAAATTTTTGCAAATTTTTTTGCAACCAGACTGATTGAGGTTTTTGGAATAACGAATTATAAACGTTCTCCATGTTTCATTTATTATAGAAAAATATATATTTATTTATTTATTTATTTATTTATCAACGGGACAACCTAATATATTGATACAAGAATAATACATTATAGACTAAAATATTACATAGAAAATTTTTAACAAAAGTACAAGAGATTCGCGAGTTAATTGTCCGTGAATTGATGAAAAAAGTATATAAAAATACATTGCAGTTATGACATAAATCTTTTCGTCACCATTCATCATCTGATTCTTGGTCAAGAACTTCTTCTTCTCAAGATGAAAATAGGGCGTAATTTATGTTAACTTTTTTCCTTTATTTACTGGAATATATTGGGCATGGTATTTCCAATTTTCTTGAGGACACAGAAATCAATGAATCTGTGCTTAAATTTAATTGAAACACACAGTTCCCAAGCTAAAATGGAATAGAAGAATATAATATTTATAATTTTGTGAACTAATATTGTTCCATCAAAGATTTTTATTTCGCAAATTAAAATTTTTCTTCATTTTGTGGAACCCATTTATCTTTTCATCACTATTAACTATTATAAGATCTTCTAATCAGGTAATTGTGAAAATTTTGTTTCTCTATTAACCGAAACTAGTTGTTAATTTTAACACATTTGAGAAATGGGTGAACTCCTAGCACCGAGCACCTAAAAGGGCTTTTGCAGCGTGTAATGTATTAAACTTTTCATTCTTCCCCCGATTTTATTATTAAAACACACAATTTAAAGATGCAAAAAATTCTCTGTAGACTGCAATAAAATGGGTATAGAAGGCGTGGGTTAACGTTACTTTGGTAACATTCGTGTCAACAAAAACTAATAGTTTTGACAGTTGTCAAATTATTATTTTTCCATAAAGTCGACACCTTTTAAGTTTAATATTTGGCTAGAATCTAGTTAAAAATGAATTGATGAAGAAGCAGCAATTATTGCGTGCAGAAGTTTGTTACCGGAAAAATCTAAAGGCCGTTACAATCAAGCCTATGAAACTTTCATCAAATGGTGTACAACGAAAGATGTGTCCACAATAACTTGTATTGTATGTATTATTGGTAATTCAAAGACATTGTCCCCAGCTACCCTATGGTCAGGATACTCAATGTTGAAATTGACTATTTCATTAAATAAGAACCAGGATATTTCGAAATTTAGCCGCTTAAAGGCATTCATTAAAAAAAATTGGGTCAAATGTATACTTTACATAATATATACAATACCAATAGCCTCACTGTCTAGTTAAGTTAATGAATCAACATTTGAAAGCATCGAATGTTCGAAAATAACAGCTATTGAAATAACGGATATACTCTATCAACGTAAGCATTTTACCCGTATCGAAAGTGTATGTAACTTATAACAGAGTGAAGTGAAAATGCATGGATCTTATGAGAGGGCAAGGTACATCTTTTTTTGTATCTTTACCTCGACGATAATACCACGATTTTAATAAAGTCTGCAGTTTGGTGTCTTGGACTTTTGGAATATCATTGGGAATTCTTAGTAGAACGAATTATTGTGATAAGAAAGACAAAAAGTAGTATTTGAGTTGATGGAAACATTTATCTACAATCAAAGATTTTTATTAAAATTAGAATTATTGTGGTATTGATATGAAGCAACCTAGATATTCCTTTCTGCTGTTTGACATTTTATTTGGCAACCAGAGTTCCGTCAGTGTGTTCTTTATTTGGAGCTCTTTTTCATTTGGTGGAACATAATTCATTTTTTTGTTATGAAGAAGCAATTCGATGGTAAATGGTTCTAAAGAAATATAAAACACTGGGATATGCGTATACTAAACACTCTGAAAGGTGTCTTTCAAGCAGAAATTCAAGCCCACTTCAATATTGATAGACTATATACAATGAAAAGTATTGTTAGTCCTTTTACAGATAACTAGAAAATGTTGATGAATCTCCTTGATATCCTAAGAAGAAGTCAAAAGGAAGATATTAACTTGCAAGTTATAAGAAAATGGCTTGGAGTCAGACTTACTTGACAAAAGGTAACCAGAGATAGTGGAAGCATTAAACAGAGTACTAGGCACAGTGGGACTCACTTCCATCTTCATCGAAGATGGAAGAGCCGAATGGATTACGTATTGTTCATCAATTGGTACTGTCAAGATCATATATCCGGAGTGTGTTAAAAGAACTTCATATCTGCCAGCCTGGAGGACATATTGGTACTAAAAGTACACTGGCACGAGCTCGGGGCTGTCGACGGGACGTAAAAAATTGGTGAGTCCTTTGAACGACTTTAAATTGATATCCTTGGCCCACCTCCTTTGACAGAAAGAGGAAACAAATACCTGATAGTCATTTTTTCTACATAATTAGTTTCTCCTTTAATTTTAACTTGGCAGTACGCAGTAGGTACTACAAAAATAATATTTCCATCTAGAAAAAAGGTAATGGAAATCTTTAGTCCTCTATTCTCAATATATTGAAAAGCTTTCCACTGCTGCATAATTACTTAAATATCAGAAAAAGCCTTTTCTGTGAGAAATTTTTTTGCTGCAATAGTGTTCTCTGTAGCTTTATCAACATTAGTTCTTGTATAATCATTTTCAAAATGCCAAGGGAAACTTGATGAACTAGGGAGAGCATCATCATCATACA
>CAJUYH010005520.1:0-22971 GCA_910591685.1 Galerucella tenella | reverse complement strand
GAAAACTGGAAAGGCGTTTACGATGCATCGCACGATAACAAAATTTGTTATCAACAATTGGACAGCTCCAGCTCGCTGGAAAATGAAGATTGTTTATTCGTTAATGTTTATACCCCAGTGGTAAGACTTTTTTTGGTTCTGGTCGACTTCGCGATCCTCGCAATTTTATGTTAATTTTAGATTTTTTTGAAAGCTTACCTTAAATAAAGCAGATTAGAACAAAAATTTCGCTGGATCATCCACTAATTACTTCAAAAATCACGATTTTAGTTCAAAAAATTGTACTTTTTCAACACTTCATGCTATTTCACGATAAATATTTTCACTTTAAACAGTGAAGGTTATTATCTTGAACTTAATGTCAGTCGGTTTCACACAAAAAACCACAAGAAAATACTTGAATTTTGCCAATTTTTAGAAATATTCGTAAGCATAAATATTTTCGTTTGACACTTGAGCTAATAAAATTACACATTAAAATCTTATGTTTAGATATCCTAGGTTCACGAATTAGGATCAGGTGACACTTCCTAACGGCGTTGTCAAATGGTCTTGATTTTCTTTCAGCTGAAAATTATTTTCATTTATAATCATGGAAGTTTAAAAAATGGTTAAGTAAACAATTATTTTCTTATTCTCTTGTATCGTATTTAATGATATTTTAGTTACACTTTGATCTGTGTCAGTTGGTCGGGAAGTATGTGTTGAATTATGATAAATTTTGTTGCCCTAGTAGAAATCCCACGAAATCAGTCAATTTGAGGTGAAGTGATGTATTCCCCTTACCGAAAAAGTGTCTAATAATTTGTATTCCACATAAATGCGCGCCGGGTCGGCGTTTCGCAATTCGCGCGATATCAATCAATCAATCAATCTAGATCTTTGAATTAGAAAATACATTGATAAGCCTACTGAATTCCCTTCCCCTTCTTGGAAAACATCATATGGAATAAAAATCATTTTATATTCATGTCTATCTATATACAAACATGTTTATTCCCTTCCCCTTCTCGAAAAAGTGTCTAATAATTTGCATATTCCTCGGTGGTCGAGTAGTAAGCAAACCAGACTCTCACGCGGTAGACCCGGGTTCGATATCCCGAGAAGAAGTTTTTTTATTGTTAATTTTATTTTTAAATAATTATTCTGCTTGATATTAATAACGACAACAGGTAGATGTTTGAAATATTTAGCAGAATATGCATTAGTATAAGAAATGGTACGATACCCATCATGAGGGTACATCGTATATTTAAAAAGGAAAACGTAGCATTATACAAATTGGACATTCAATTAATGTACGTTTACCACAAAATTAGTGGAAACATAAAATTGAATTCTTGAATTTTTAATTTGAAGATTTATATTACAGTTTATAGAAATTTTTATTTTCTAGATTTTTTCTTAAGTGGGTCGTGGAAAAAATATGCTGTTCGACTCGTGTGGATTGTATATATCGCACTTAAACAATTGAGCACTCCGCCTACGGCGTCGTGCTCAAACTTCGTTCTCGTACGATATGGCCATCATATCCACACTAGTTGCACAAACTACTATTTCTATTAAAATATGCCCTTTTACATTTAAAAACAAACATTCAAGTTTTCAAAATTTCAACACCCTGTATTTCGAAAAGTAAATGTGCTAGACCCCTTAATCCTCATATCATTTTGTCCAATTTTACGAGAGGAATCTACCTGCAAACGTTGTAATTACCCTTAACGTTCGAGATGCTTATACCATTTTTTGCGCGATCGTATTGAAATAAATTCCGAATAAAATAATTTAAATTTCTTCGAAATGAACGAAATGTCAAAAGTGACATTCATACTTCTCGATCAGCTTAAAATATATTTTGCATTTTGGTGAAATTGTTTTTATGCTATTTATTACTTTTCGACGTCTGAACGGTAAGTAAATCACTTACCGACGTGTTAAACTTGGAAACCAGTAAACACAACCTACCGTCCTGACAACCGATGCTGTAAATAAACAAAAAAGATCAATCGCGCAAAAAAAATTATGGAAATAATAGTGAAAATTTATCCGAACAAATTCAAGTAATCACCAGCACTGCGAATACCAGCTTTGCAGAGAATTTTAATGTAGCATCGGTGGCTCAGTGGTAGAATGCTCGCCTTCCACGCGGGTGGCCGGGGTTCGAATCCCGGCCGAAGCATATGAATCGCTGCTTCGTAAACGAGAGAGTGACTCAGGAGAGATCACACGCACGCAAGCAAGGCACATAACGAAGCAACGTAACATAACGTAACGTAACGGTCAGATCTTTTGCGTCGCGACCCCCGATCGCTCAAACATTACCTGACGTAAAGAATAAAGTTCCAAAAATCGTTGCAATTCCGAGGGTCGCGAACTTTACCGGACCCCTTTTTTTTTCTTTCATTTTAACTTTAAGCTTTAAGAATCCGTAACCTATAAATATCCTGGTTCAGATTTATTATTATTCAGTATCCACCTCCAAGTAAAGGACTTCCTGTCATGGTATGGATTCATGGTGGTGGCTTTATATACGGAACTGCAAATTTTAATTCTTATGGTCCCCACTACTTCATGGAACATGGTGTAATTCTAGTTACCGTAGCTTATAGAGTAGGAGCTTTCGGTAAGATTGTATAAAGTTATTTCCTAATTTGCTCATTAAATTTATCTTTTTTAAAGGTTTTCTAGCTACTGGCGATAGAATTCTTCCAGGAAATAATGGTTTGAGGGATCAAAACCTCGCTTTAAACTGGGTCCAGGATAATATACAATTTTTCGGGGGTAATCCCAATAAGGTTACTCTGTTTGGACAGAGCGCTGGAGGAGCTTCAGTTTTTTATCAAATGATGAGTCCCAAGTCAAAAGGTAGACTCTGTTTCACATAAAAAGAACCCACTAGAAGTATAGAAATACTATTTTACCAGTAAGAGAGTAGAAAAAACGTTTGAAGTAACAATTTTTTTAATGTTAAAGGTTTGTTTCGAGCTGCCATCTCTATAAGCGGTTCCTCTTTGTGCGCATGGGGTTTTCAAAGGAATTATAAAGATATTGCTTACACTTTGGCTTCAATTTTAAACCCGAACTTCGATCCGAACTCTAGCTCGCAGCAATTGTTGGAGTTTTTGCAAACCGTTCCCGCTAATGATATCAAAATGGCTTCACTGAAGTTTCCGGTAAGTTAGAAAATGTGCTAAACAATCATTGAAAGTTAGTTTGCTATATTATAACACGCAGAAAGGAATTACAGTCAATTTTTTCACTGAAAAAATAGTAAATTGACGCTTCAAATATTCAAAAATTATTTTTTTTTAGCAAATTTGGTACGACAGAGACATAATAGACGGATTTCTCTTTACCCCCGTGATAGAAAATGAGCATGACGATGCTTTTATAACAAAAAGGATGTATGAAGTTATAGAAAATGGAGGTATGCAAAGAGTACCACTTATAATGGGAATAGCTTCGGAAGAAATGATCTGGAATGCTCTAGGTGAAAATATCAAAAATAAAACTTCAATTTTTTTAACATAATTCCATCTTTTTTTTAGATCTTGATAATTTTCGTTCTACTGCTATCGGGTTAGATAATAACCTCGCTCTTCTTGTTAACGATAACATGCGTCTAGTTGATGCTGATGACAAAAAGAAAACTGTAGGGACAGCTATAAGAAGGATTTATACCAATCAAACGTTCCAGAAAGACATAGGCGGTGCTGTACAAGTGAGTAAACGGTGCCTAAAAGGTACATACTCCATTCATCTATTTTTTTTTTCATAGTTTTTCAGTGACACTTCATTTGGAAGACCTGTCATTCAACACGCCAAGCTACAATCCAAATTCAGTGATGTGTATTTTTACCATTTTTCATACACTGGTACTTTACCAGGAAAACGGCCTTACATTAAAGGTAATTAAATAAAATTTTGGGGGGTTTTCCTTTTTTCTTTCTCTTATCCTTATGCCTTCTCAAGCGTCGGATTGGAGTTCTTCCTGAACCCATGAGTTCCATTATTTTCTGTCCCTGGCTAATGCCTTCATCTCTCCCAATGACTTTCCTTTGTTCTTTCCAATTTCTTCAATCTGGTCTATCCATTTCCTACTGGGTCTTCCTCTTTGTCTTTTTCTTGATATTTCCATTTCCATTACATTTCTCGCTATTCTATCTTGCTTCATTCCACTAGGTGGCCAAAGCAGTTCAATTGTTTCTTTTTAATATTTGATATTATTGGGTCTTGATTAGTTATGCTTCTGATTTCTTCGTTCCTTACTTTGTCCCATTTCGTTTTACCTGCTATTCTCCTTAAATATTTAATTTCCATTGCATTTATTTTTGTTTCATGCTTTCTCTGCATTTTCATCTTTTCTATTTCTCTTACCAGTAAGTTAATTAGTTTCTGTATTTTATTTCTCGATTTTGACATGAGTACGATATCGTCTGCGTATAGTAAGTTACTTAGTCTTACCGGTACCATGTTCCTGTACCCTATTATCGTGTCCAGATGTCCTTCTTGTCTTTTTATTTCCTTCACTATTTTGTTCATAATAATAACAAACAACAGTGGGCTTGAGCTATCACCTTGTTTTATACCTTTTTTTATTGAAAACTCTTCCGATCTTCGACCTCCTATCTGCACTCTTAATTTAACAGTCTCGTATGTGCTTTTAATTATATTCGGTACTTCTAAGTCTTCCAATACCTCCCAAATTTTTTCTCTTTCTACTGTATCAAAAGCTGCCTTCAAGTCTATAAATGCTAAATACATTTCTTCTCCCGCTTCAATTGTATTATCAATTAGTCTTCTTAAAATGTATATATTATCATTTGCTTGTCTGAAAGCTGCTTGTTCCTCTTCTAACTTTGATTCTATATGACTTCCTAATCGGATTTCTAATATTCTCGTAAATATTTTAAAGCTGGTTTGGGCTAAACATATTGGTCTATAATTATTGCACAGTGTTTGATCCCCTTTTTTTTATGTATTGGCAATATAATATTATTTTCCCATTCTTTGGGGATTTTTTGAGCTTCCCTGCAAATAAGAAGCAGCCATTCTTTTCCCTTTTCTCCTAAACATTTTATCATCTCTGGCGCTACTTCATCCTCCCCACTGGCTTTTCCTATTTTAAGTCTTTTTATAGCCTCGTCCATATCTTCTCTTTGGAGTGTTTGGTATTCATGTTCGTTCCCTTTCTCTTCAACTCTATTTGATGTGTTCTTCTTCAAACTATCACTAAATGTTTTTTAATAGTGTTCTTTCCAAGTCTTTGATATTTGATTTATTTCGGTTCATTTTTTATTGCTCTTATATCTTTTCCTTCACTTCCTCGTAATCTTTTTATTGTTGTCCAAAATTTTCTAGTTTCTGATGCATGTATCTTTGACAAATTCTTTCCTTTTTAGGTGCATACAAAGTGGCGCACGGAGATGACATTAACTATATATGGGTAGTTGGAAATAATTCGAATTTAAATACATACCCTAAAGGGGACGTTTTAGCTAGCGACAGATATAGGATTCTGTTGACAAACTTTGCAAAAACTTTGTAAGTAAAAAATATAATATTTATTTTTTTTAAAATTTGGCCATGTTTTTTTAAAACCACAGATTTCTTATACATTACAATGTGATGTGGAAGAAAAGAACTAATTTTTTGTGTTTTTTTTCAAAATTTTACGCTTAGTAGAACCGGTGATATTAATATTATTAATATTATTTAATTTTTGCCTCTTTTCCTTGATAACTTTTATCATATTAATTTTAATATTATAAAAAAATATTTATTAAATCCTTCAAACAAAGCTCTTCCGTTTGATATGCTACACGATAATATTTTAATATCCTTAACCTCCAACAATTGCCCCCTCATATAAACATTCAATTTTGACAACGGTAGCTGGAACGCTACCGAAAGGTCGAAAAAAAAAATAGAAAACATTATTGTGGTTTGATTCCAAAGAAATAAGAGAAAAAATAATAAGTAATGCCACAAGGAACTTGCAGAAGATATTTAGATTTTAGGGCAATTTATTTATTTGAAAGCCCAGTTGAGACCTTTTTGTAACAACTGGTTAATCCCCTTATTTACTGGACTATATTAATGATTTAAAATGAGTTTATTGAGTCAGTGAAGCCTTATATTCCTCAGTACTAGAGATTTATTTTTTTAGGAACCCTGTTAGTGATCACCAGGATATTCTAGGAATCTCGTCCTGGCCTACAATGAAACCTGATAATTTCCGATTCTTAGAAATAAATGATACGTTAAGTATTCAGAAGGATTTAAAGAAAAATGTTCATGATGGATGGGTGGATGTATATAATACCCACGCTACCAAACCCTATTATACTTTCTAATATTTGTAATTATCGTTTTTGTTTTTAAATAAATTATTGATGTCTAATTTTTTTATTATTTTCAAATCTGTCTAATAAAGGACCCCGTATATCGATCTTGCAATAGATGGATGGACAGTGGCCAGTCAGAAATCCTACTGTTAAACGTAGGTTTTTCCTGGTCATCGCCAAATATTTCTTCGGCGCCAGCTTCCCAGGGTCGCCCAGGGTGATCCTGGCAAAACTGCATCCTTTGATTCCTTCCCATCTCTTAAAGGATTGAGCATGGGTGTAACGATTGGCTAGTTCCGCAATTGTCGAAGTCGTTAGACCGTAGGTTTCACTATGTAGTGAAATTTTAAGTCCAGCAGCTTCTCTGGCTGAAGAATCGGCAATGCGATTTCCTTTACTCCTGTCGTGCCCTATAATCCATCTCAGGATAATATTGTTATCTGTCGAGGTGTTAGCTAAAGCTTGGTGGCACTCTAGTACTAGCCCCGATATGACACGTTGTCTGTCCAAGGCTAATAGGGCTTGTCTACTTTGCCAGAAATTCCTTCTCTGGTTAGTTCTTTTGTGGCCCTTGAAATACCAGCCAGCTCTATTTGAACCACGCTGGTATTGTTTCCCATTTCCAACTTAATCCTTAGGCTTGGGAAGCAGGAGGAAACTCCACATCCTGAGCCTCCTTTTCTTATATACAGATAGCTCAAAAGTGAAAGAAGACATTAGACAGCTATTCGCCTTGGTACATATTACATGTTTTCTTCGACCTTCACAAACATTTTCTAATTTCCGAATGAAAAAAGCTAAGTTTAATCTATCAAGGTCGATGAAAAAGTAAATTACGTAACAAGTCCGGAAAATACTGTTTTTTGGACGACTTAACAGGATTTCAGGGGAGTTAGATCACTCCTGAAGACAAGTCTAGGGCCAGTTTTTTTCTGGAGTAGATAAAGGACACAAATTTAATTGCAGATGTTCGTCTCCTTTGCCGACTTTTTTATTTGATCGACCTAATTTTTGACTACATATTTCTCGATATCGCTGCTATTTTTTTTTGAAAAATTAGTTCACTTGACACTTGATAATGTTCAATTTGAATATTTTACAATAAATTTGTTAACAAAAACGATTATGACTTACACATTACATTTTTAAGTGAATCCCTGCACTAAATAAACATTATTAGCATAAATTTTGATATTGGTGGGATATGACGCTTTATCAGGTCTCCTAACACCTTGCATGCCTATTTTTCAAAAAAATATAAACTTCACTTTTAAAACGACTTTCATTCATTCATTCATTCATTCATTCAAACGTTGGGGTTGTGCTCAACAGCCCGGGCACTTGACCTAAGTCATTGTACCATTCCCAATGTTATCTACTTGCACTCCAAAAGTTTCGTGTCCTCTATATAGGCCACTAGCTTATTTGGGGGGATTTTAAGTAGTTCTGATGGTTGTATAGTTTCCTTTCCAAAATGCTTCTGTCTGAGTCCTTCTAAGTTCTTACATGAGCAGAATATATGAATAGGTGTTTCATCCCTTAGTTCGCACTTCCTACAGAAAGGTTCGCTGACTATTCCCATTCTGTACAAATGTTTCCTTAGAGTGCAATGTCCAGTAACCAGGTCGGTTACTATCTTCAAGTGTCTCTTGCTCAGTTTCAATAAACTGGTTGAGAGTTCTTTGTTTACCTTTTTCAGTAGACTTTTTGTGTGAAGATGACCTTCTGTCAACCTCCATTTAATTTGGTGTTCTTTGTCTAGCCAGTTCCGGATTTCCCCTCTTATGTAATCCTTTGTGATTCCACAGAACGGTTCCGGACCTATAAAGTCTCCTTTAGAGCCTTGTTTAGCTAGCTGGTCCGCCAATTCATTACCAGCAGTCCCTTCATGTCCCGGCACCCATACTAGAGACACTGTGTTGTCTCTTGCCAGCTTATTAAGGGACTCTTTGCAGTTTTTAACCAGTCTAGATTTCGTGGTAGGATTGCTGATAGCCTTCAGCAATGCCTGGCTATCAGTGAATATTTTTATTCTTTGTCCGGTATAACCCCTCTTGATATTTTCATCAATACAGGCTATAGCAGCAATTGTTTCTGCCTGGAATACAGACGTGTATCTACCAAGGCTGAAGAACATTTTCTTCCTAGGTCCATTTATACCAGCCCCAGTGCCATGGTTGGTTTTAGATCCATCAGTGAACCAGCTGATATCCCCGGGATTTCCCGAGTGCATCACCTGTTGCCTAGATGGAATGATAATATTCACTCGCTCAGTGAATATATTCTCTGGTATCATACTATCCAGACCCATCTGAAAGTTTGGTTCGTCTAGTATTGTCCCAGTTATATCGGTATGTCCCCCACGTACATTGTTCGGGGTCCACATGCCTCCCGATTTCAGTCTAAGAATCGCCATCATCGCCTCTGCCCTAACAAAAAGTTCCAGAGGAGGGAGGCCTATAAGGGCTTCCATTGATGACGTGCCCGTGCTGTTCATTGCCCCGGTAATACCGAGGAGAGCTTGTCTTTGGATTGTAGCCAATTTGTTCTCTACTGAGGACACTTCTGTCCTTCTCCACCAGACTACCGTTCCCTAGGTGACCGTAGGCCTAATCACTGTTGTGTAAAGCCAGTGTACCACCTCAGGTCTTATTCCCCAGGTTTTTCCCATAACTTTTCTGCATTGCCAAAATAGTCTGGTTGCCCTGGTAGTAGTTCTTTCCAGGTGTGCCCTCCAATTCAATTTAGAGTCGAGGGTCACTCCCAGGTATTTCACCTCTTTGGATATTTCGAGTGCTTCTCCGAACAGTTGTACCCTGCCCTCTGGAAGAGCCCTTCTATTCGTAAAAGCAACTAGTTTGGTTTTTTTTGGATTGACTGTTAGGTCCTCTTTAAGGCACCAGTCTTCCACAATTCGCAGTGCTTCTTGTAAGACATTTGCGACCGTCTCTGGGAATTTTCCCTGGGTGACAATCACAAGGTCATCCGCGAAGCCCTGCGTCCATATGCCTTGATCATTTAGTATGCAGATCAAGTCATCCACAATTAAATTCCACAGTAGTGGTGAAAGTACTCCACCTTGAGGACACCCTTTAGTTGTCCTGACGGTGTACGTTGTATCATGCATATGTGCCGATATTCTCCTATGTTCAAGCATGGATCTTATCCATCTGCATGTGGTGTTGTTTGTCCCTCTCTTTTCGAGGGATTTGTTTATTGATGACATCGAAGTGTTATCAAAAGCACCTTCGATGTCTAAAAATGCTGCTAGGGCAAATTCTTTTTGGTTCAGGCTCCTTTCGAGTCTCGAGACCAAATTATGCAGAGCAGCTTCTCCTGATTTCCCTGCCTGATAAGCCCATTGCAGTGTGTGTAGAGGGATGCTCTTATGCACTCCTTCTTGCAGATGCATCTGTATTACTTTCTCCATGGTTTTCACCATGAATGATGTCAGACTGATTGGTCTGTAGGATTTGGCCTGGGTGTAAGTTTTTTTCCCTGGTTTGGGAATAAACACCACCCTTGACTCTCTCCATGCAGTTGGTATATACCCTAAAGCATGGCTACTGCGTAATAACAAAACTAAAGGACCCATGATGATGTCAATCCCCTCTTGCAGAAGCTTGGGAAATATGCCATCTGGTCCTGGGGTTTTGTAGGGGTCAAATGAGTCTACAGCCCATCTAATAAGATGTGGTCTGAAAATCTCATTTGTTATCTTCCAGTCCTCTTTGGTAGCCGAAAACGACTTTAAAAATCATAATTGGGCTGGATCCATCAGACTCGCCAAACTGCTTTTAGTAAAAAAATATTTATTTTTGGTTCGATTCTGTCGAAAGGTGTCATGCTATTTCAATTTATCTCGCTGGTTACAATAGTTAGTACGTAATAGGTACTTTCACAGATAATTTGAATACCTAGTTACTTAAAACTATTTATTATTCATTTGTTCGGTATTTATTTTTATTTTGATATAACAACAATCTTATCGATGCATTTACTTCGTATTTAAACGTCGATGTGTGAAAATGTTTATATTAGACCTTTAGCGAGCCAGGGCCAGATGAGTTTTATAATTTTACAGCTGATCATAGTGGGTAGCTTTGTAGTAAGTATACATTTTGAAATATTATGTTCAACAGAGAGATACTCTTCTTTCTCCAATAATTTAGATCGTATTGTTTGACATCTTAGAGATTTAGATCATGCAATATCAATAGTTTGCAATTGCATTTTGTGAAACCCCTTAAACCAGTACGAACTTAAACGCATAGCACTTAACGGGGCATTGGATATTATCTTTCCGTGCTTCTTTTTGATACAAACTATAATATACTGTATATTTTTCTTCATTTCACAAACAAGAGTTAATATTTCTTGCACTTGAAAACAGCCAGGAAGGCCAGAACGGTATCTGTACGGTTCCAGCGTGTTATGTGTCTTTTTTTAAAATTTTGTGAGTTGTGTAGGTTGAGGAAACAACCTCTTAAAGTTTTGTGAACGTGGCTAATGCTTCGTTGACCATATTACAAGTTATAGCACTGGTGGAGTGTCTATAATTATGCTAGTTTACATTTGTGATGATTCTGAATCCAGTGGTATATATTTGAGAAAAAAAATGCCTAATGTACTTTTGTCTTTTTTGGCAAAGAAAAAATTAATTAGGCTATGAAAATTTGTGCCAAAATACTGTTTTTGATACTGAATCTAACAAAAAAAATTAAATCAAAATCGGCTGAGAAGTGCGGATTTTACAGGGGTGCTTCCAAAAAAATGGGTCACACTATATTAAAATTATTTTTGAAACAACTCTATAAATGTTTGACAATGCTGTGAAGAAGGGCGTCAAATTGTTCCCAGTTATATAATTTTTTTTTCTACACAATATGTCCGGTCCATTATGTGGGTGACTAAATAAACGTAAATATTGATTAAATTGATTGAGTATTCAATATCAAAAGCTTTATCACTGTTATTCCGGAATTATTTTTGAAAATCTGATTGTGAAAATGAATAACTTCCGACTGTTAAGAGATAAGAGATCACCAAAAATGATTATGATTATTTCGAAACTTAGAAATAGTATATTATGCAAAAAAATTCATTTTATTGAACGACAACAATATCGATGGGAAAATGGAGAAAAATATAGATTGGCATCGATAAAATTGTTTTGTACAACTGTCATTTCTGCACTCATTTTTAATACAATAATGACTATTTTCTTCAAACGTCAAAAAATGACATGTTCGCGCATTGACTTTTTTTTCATTTTCCTTCGTTACCATGATACCGTGCGCGAAGTAGTGTGCGAAATACTTACTTCGCACACTGCATGTAAACTATATGGGATTTTTATATTTTAACCTTTATGTTCCTTAATCTAGCTAAAATCCAAGAAATCATTTATTTATTAATGTATAACAATAATTAATGCTTTCAAATTGTGAGAAAATTTAACACTACCTAATTTTATTTATTATTTACTATGTTACCATTAATGGTGCAGCCAGTGCACGAACCAATATTTATTCCTAAACCAGATAACTCAGATTCTGCTCGTGATATCGTAGTTTTGGGAGTTGGAAGACTATCCATTTTTAATTTACAAACAACTGCCGTAGAGGTGAAAGCACTTGATCCTGAAATTTCACAGTTTAAAATTTTATTTGATATTTGAATTTTATTGTTGACAGAATCTTCCACGTATCCTTCGGCCGCAGTCGAAGATTTCCATCCTCCATGTCGCTTCAAAACACATATATCGACCCCCGTATTAGTAAGGAGTGTGGCTGATGTTCTTCGAAAATAATGGCTTGTGTAGGCATCAGTATTTGGTAATTTTAGGTTTTCTGCTATTAAGGCATCTCTCCAATACTATTTATTCCAACAACTTGGTTAAAACATCTCTTATTTTGATACTTCAAAAACAATCGGCGACTGGTAGCATAACTTGGACGAAGAGATGCATATTTTCGGTAAATGTCAGTATAATCTAAATTTGAAACTGTAAAAATTCGTTGTATATTCGTTTTCAAATCAGGTACTTTAACAATCAAAATGGAATTTTTATCTTCTATGTCTTCGACCGTAATTTTAGTGTGTTCCTCACGGCGGCAAGTACTCGAAATACCCAGTATTGAAACAACCTAAAAGAAAATCAGTAATTTAAAAAACACATGAAACAATCATCAAAAATCTACCTTAACCAACAAATAGGTTTCATTATCTGCCTCTCTTATGAATTGTTCAAATTTCTCTCTAATCAATACCTTAGATTTCTTAGGATGGTTTCCAACTGAAAATTTTTTCAAATATGGAACCAACTTGGTAAATTTCTTAAAAATCCACGTTTTCTTTAACATTAAGTGTTGCTTTCAACATAGAATATATTGCCCATAACGTGGAAGACTTCAGCTTCTTAGACTTCCCTGCAAAATATGCCAACAGCACATTTTCGGATATTTTTCTGGCTTTATTTCCTTCACACCACTCTTTAAATTGCTGATATGCATTTTTATACCGGCGCCTCGATTTCTCCGGTAAAAGATTTGAAATTATTGAATTGGCCGCATCTGTCAAGTTAGGTGGGGTACTGCTCACTTCATCGTCGCTCGAAAGTTCCATTATTTTACAGTTATAAATATCACGTACGAAATTGACGCGAATAAAAAGTCACTCCAGAATAATTATCAAGAACTGTCACTTTGAAATAATTCTCAGCAAATGCCATTATATTTCCATAGTTACAGTAATTACTTGATTTGGAAAAACAGTTTAAGCCAGTTCAATACTATTTTTCATATTAAGCTAAGCATGTTACTTATTTTAGAACAATATTTTTGACGTTTTTGGAAAAAATTTTGTTTGCATCTCATGCGCGAAATACTTTGGTGATCTCGACTATCAGTTCTCGATCACTAAAGTAGCATTTCGCGCAATAGATACAACAATAACTATTTTACATCAAAAAGCTGGAAAAAAACGCATAAAATACCCACAAACAAATAAAAATCTATTTTAATATTATACAGAGTGACTTTTAAGTATGTTATCGAAGTCGTTAAATTATTATTGTGTAATGTATATTCAGAGAACCTCTATTGATTTAAAATGGGTCAATTTGCCACCCCAACAAATCTAATCTACAATAATCTAATCTAGCCGAGTAATTATTTTTATTTTGATATAAAAAAATGACCTTATAGGCGAATATTTTTGTATTTAAACTGGGTCAGTTGAAAAAAATTATTATTAGTATTTGTTCTTCAGCATGCTATGAAAAACATCTCAGTAGATATTTTTTGAATAATTAATTTGAAAACAGTGTAGAGATGATTTTATTAATTTTACAGTTGGTGGCAGTGATTTTTTATGTAGTAAGCATATTTAATACGAAATATTTTAGGAAAAAAACGCAATATTAATGAAAAAGCAGAACATTTATAGGTCTAAAGACTTTTGACAGGTTTCTAAGGCTACAATTTTCCAATTTTTCCTTCATTTAGTGATATTATTTAATCTTTTTAATTTTTTAAATATACAGCTATTGATTTTACCATAAAAATATGAAATTAACATCAATTTAAAGTTAAAATAGTTAACCAAAAGAAATATTTGTAAATATTTCACCTCCATTTTTAATTGTTATATCGGGACTAGTATTAGAGTGCCACCAAAATTTAGCTAACGCCTCGGCAGAAAACAATATTATCCTGAGGTGGGTTAAAGGGCAGTGGCGTAACTATACCACCTTGGCCCCGTGGCAAATTCTTTTGATGGGGCCCTAGTAGTAAAAATCGTCACGTTGTACTCAGTTTAATTTTAATGAACTTATGTCCCACTAATGACCATAGGCCTCTTCTCTCTTCTCTCTTCTCTCTTCTCTCTTCTCTCTTCTCTCTTCTATCTTGCCTTTGATTGTTCCATAGACATTTTTGTTATTCTGATCAGCTTTGATAGTATTGCCAACTCTTTTATATCCTGTAATAGTTTACTTCGGGAGACACTGTCAAATGCTTGTTTGAAATCTATAAATTTCACATGTAAGTCTATGTAGCATTTTTCTACAGTCTGTGTTACAATGTGTATTGCATCTGTGGTCGACCTATTCTCCCGAAATTCATGTTGGTATTGTCCAATTGTTCTTTCAGCGTATCTTGCTAACTTTCGTCGTATAAGTGTTGTGAGTAATTTGTAAGTTGTGTTAAGCAGTGTTATACATCTATAGCTTTGGCATTTTGTTCGATCTCCTTTCTTTAGTATTGATGTTATCCAGCCTTCTCTCCATTCCATAGGCATATCTCCAGTCTTTATTAATTCGTCCACGATCTGATCAGGAGCAGGGGCTCTTTTTTGTTTCAGTTGGTTAATTATTTCCTTGAATTCTCCATATGTTGAGGGTTCTTCCTCTTCTCCCTCACGGCTCTCGTTTGTGTCCTCTATATTTTCCTCCTGTTTTTGAACATCTTTTTAAAGTAATGTGTCCAGTCTTTTTATTTTTTATTTTTGCAGGTACTTTTTTTTACCAAATTAGTTACCCCTAAAATAGAGCATAATATGATTCCCTGTAGTGATTAAATCTATTTTTTCAGAACGCAGAAATTACAATAACCACCCCAAATGGAGTGGTTCAAGGAAAAATAGAATATTCTCAACGCGGTTCTTCATTTTACGCCTTCCAGCAAATCCCGTACGCAAAACCTCCCGTAGGAAAATTACGATTCCAGGTAAACAAAAAATAATCTAACCCTATCAAGAAAAATTCCAAAACCAACAATATTTTTCAGCCCCCAGTACCTATCGACAAATGGGACGGTGTTTACGATGCTACCCAAGATAACAAAGTTTGTTACCAACAAAGTGACAGCTCCACTGCCAACGAAAACGAAGATTGTTTATACGTAAATGTTTATACACCAGTGGTAAGACTTTTAGCTGTTAATACTCAACTTTTAGCTGATTAATTATTATTTTTCTAAGTATCCACCTCCAAGCGAAGGACTTCCTGTTATGGTCTGGATCCACGGCGGAGGCTTTATTTATGGAGCAGCGAATTTCAACCTGTACGGACCCCATTATTGGATGGAAAATGGCGTCATCATTGTTACAGTCGCTTATCGACTCAATGCATTCGGTACGTTCTCTTTCTATTACGTTAGGTTAGGTTTGTGGTGAGTGGGTCTTTAAGGCTCTCTACAGGGACTAGCAAGAGTCTATTGCGGCTCACACCTATTCAGATTTCACCAAACAAATTCAGCTTCTTAACAAAGCCGATTCGTTTATTTGGTGAATGATATTTCAGGTCCGAGGGCGAGAGAGAGACCCTGCCAAACATCATATACCTGATTCGAGCCGCGGCTGTTTCATTATCTTCTAGAAAAAGACGGCAAGTCGGATCTTCCGACAGTCCAAGTTTCAGCATATGATGATTCAGATGACAGTGGCCTGTTAGACAACGTAGGTCATACCTGCTGTGGTCTAACATTTGTTTGGAGACATTCTTCGAAGGATGTATAAAAGCCTTTGAATGAACCAACCCTGGTACATTATGCCAGAAGTCTAAAGCTCTTCTTGCTGTCCAGGTCCAAAACTTATTGAGAAGCCAATTCTCTTTCTATTATCTCTTCCGTCTCTCGAGGAGAAGCAAATGATCTCTACTGAAAGGCTTTTCTCATTCTTTCCACCTAGACTCAGTAACTCCTCAATTTCAACTTAATATCAAAACATTTTCTTTTGTTTAAAGGTTTTTTAACTACTGGAGATGAAGTACTTCCAGGGAATAACGGATTGAAGGATCAAAATCTCGCTTTACGTTGGGTCAAGGATAATATTAAATCTTTCGGGGGTGATACGGATAAGATTACTCTTTTTGGACAGAGCGCTGGAGCAGCTTCAACTCAATATCATTTGATGAGTGAAAAATCGAAAGGTAAGCTTGAGTTTTAAGATGGATTACGTTGAATAAAAATATTTTTTATGTTATAGGTTTGTTTAGGGCTGCTATATCTCTAAGCGGTTCATGTTTATGTCCATGGAGTTTTCAAAGGAATTATAAATCTTTGGCTTATAATCTAGCTACTATTTTAAATCCAGACTTTGATACGAACTCTACTTCTGAAGAGTTATTGGAATTTCTTCAAAGCGTACCTGCTGAAAATATTAAAAATGCAACAAAAATGTTTCCGGTAAGTTTTTGCAAAGTTACAGTGTTCTGAAGCAGCAACCACTTGCCGTGGAGGATACAGAATATGTGGTAGACAACTTGTATACTTTTTATGAAATAAGACTAAGTAGAGAGGGAATTATTGAAAAAAAACCAGCTCCTCACTTCTTAGAAATCAGACAACCTGGGACATGCCACAAGACGGTATGATGAAAAAGTATAACTTTTCAAAGAAATTCGTTACGGAATTAAGCAACATGAAGGGATCCAAATACCATTACTAGACTTTGAAAGAATGCCATTCAATGGTACACAGACGGCTCAAAAGCAATAGAAGGAACTGGGATAGGAGTGTTAGGGCCAGGAATCAAACACTCTGAAAGCTTGGGAAAAACCCCATTTGTCTGAAAGTCTTTAGGCATTTCAGTATTTGATGAAAAAAATATTGTTGGAATAGCCTTTTTTAAAAGAAGTTTTCTTTTATGAGGTTGCATAATCATGTCTTGTTCAAAATGAGCACCACATAAACGATGACTACTATTGTATAGAGTTTATAGTTTTGGCATCAAGTCAGGCCTATCGCATGCTTCGAGCCAAACTTTAGCTTTGAAACAAAAACAACAAATTAAATCAATGCATGAAACTAAGGCTTATAAATGTAATATCAAATAATAAAGTATTATACTAACAGTTTCTCACCTTTCTGAATCCTTTGGAAAACGGTGAAATTTTCCATCACAATTATAATATTTATTGTTACATCCACGATATACACACATACTACTCGTTTTCTTCTTTTTAAAGGTATCCATTGCAAAAAAATGCTTATCAGCTATAAAAATAATACCGAAAACCCGTAAAAATATAAGCTGTAATAAATAATTTTATTCGCAAATTCAACGCTGGCACTTTAGTTGGATCGCAGCACAGAGATACTCATGAGATACTCATCCGAACGACGTTGAAGGTCAAAGAGAGCTCGGCAGTGTAACGTCACGAGATAACATACTGGTTCGTTCCTATACAGTGGTAAAACTGCGCTAAGAGTTTTAACAGGGATCCTAACTGGATATGGTCGCCTGAAAAAGCTCAAAATAGTGGAGGAAGAAGAATGTAGATTTTGTGGCATGGAAGAAGAAACCTCCATCCACATACTTTCCAACTGCAAAGCACTTCAGAATCCTAGAGTACCGCACCTGAAAAATTACTGGATAGAAGAGGAACATTTACCTAAGTTGAAGCCTGTAGACATCCTGAAATTCCTCCGGGAAATAGGACTAAAGGAACTACTAGTTTCTGAGACTCTCCTCAGAAACTAATTAAAAGTAAAGGGGCACAATAGATCTTTTAGGTCTCAGTGAATGTCACCCCGAAGTACTTACATACATGAAGTATAATTATTTGAAATTTCAGTTATTTTCGAGTAATCGAGTAGTAAATTTAAAGTTAGGAGCTGTATTAAACATTATTTTGTTTTCTAGCAAGTTATGTACGACAGAGAAATGCTGGACGGATTCCTCTTCACGCCAATAATAGAAAAAGAGCATGAAGATGCTTTTATATCAAAAAGAATGTATGGGGTAATTGAAAGCGGTGGGATGCAGCGAATTCCAATCATCATTGGAATAACTTCAGAAGAAATGATTTGGGATGCTTTAGGTAAAAGTATTTCCAAAAAAAAAATACGAAATAATCATTAATTTTTTATTTTATAGACCTAGAAGGTTTCCAATTGACTGCTACTTGGTTAGATAGCAATGTTACCGCTCTAGTTGAAGCAAATATGCGAATCACTGATTTGGGAGAAAAAGAGATAGTGGGAGAAGATATAAGAAGGATCTATACACGTAAATCTTTCCAGAAAGAAATAGGGGGGGCTGTTGAAGTAAGTGTTAAAATACCAGTTGGATCTACTACTAAAAGATCTAGGACAGTTAGTATGGGCCATTTTAGGCCAAAAGTACAAGTAATTAGCAATATGGCTGTTTTTTTTTGTAAGTAACTCGAAGTAGGTAGATTAATATAAAAAATTGGAAAAAAAATCAAAAAACTTTTTTTCGAAATTTTCCAATATTTAACGTTGGGAGGAAGGTGCAGGGGAATAAAAAATACCACCGTATAGGGGAAGTGTTTTGCAACAAAAAAGGTCTTTTGCGCTTTTTTCGTCCGATCAATGGTTTGTCCGTAAAAAATTCGGTAAACTAAGTATGTGTTCCGCATCCGCGCGACTCTGCTGCACGGCGGAAAAAATTTAAATATTCTATCAGAATTTTTTTTCAATTTTGGTGAGGGTTAAGGTTGTAAATAATAAATAAAAGGTGATAAATTAATTTTTACATATTTTTATTGGAAAAAAGTATGAAAAAAATTATATCTTAAAATTATAAAGGGTGTTTCATTGGGAAATGGGCATACGGTAAGGGTAGGTAGAGGTCGCCTAGGTGGTTCTAAAAAACCCCCATATGATGGGTCTAGCGCTCTTTATAACCGAGATACAGGGTGTTATATGTATTTTGACTATTTCTTTGATGGTTTATAACTTACGATCCACATTGTATATATTTTTCATATTCACAGCATAAACTCTTCATTAATGGTCCCAAACATGAGCATTTCTTGAATTATTAATACCGTCCCTGGTAAACTGAGCTTCATCGGTAAATAAGCACCTGTGCAATATTCTGTTATTTTGTAATATCCACCTACTAAAAACCAATCTCGGGACTTCATCTCCAACTTGAAGCCTCTGAACTTCCTGTACGTGGTACGGATAGAGATTATTTTTTTTTAATATTCGCCACACAGTAGAATGAGGAACATTAGTGGCATGACTGATTCTTCTTGTGCTGATTTTTGGGTCGTTTTGCACAATGTCTAGAATATTTTGTTCCAAACCGATATGTCGTCTTTCATGATGTTCATTTTCTGCCACTGTTGGAAATTTACCGTGTTCTCTGAGGTAACTAAACACATTGGAAAAAGTCTTGTCATTTGGTAACCGCCGGCCAGGAAATCGCCGCTCATATTCTCTTTGGGCAGCTTTTCCATTACCATTACAAAATCCGTAGACAAACAACATGTCTGCATATTCATTGTTATCAAATTTATGGGGCATTTTCAACAAATAATCACTTAACGAACGCAAGAACACAACTACAAACTCTCAAATCATTAACCGTCAAAATTACACCCTGACATCAGCCAACTTGACAATTACAGCAAATTGGGATATCAAACATCACAACCAATGTAAAATAAGTCGACAGGCCTATACATTATTTAAGACAAAATGCTAATTTCAATAACTAACTTTTTAAACTTTTTAAACGACAACTTCCCAAATAATTGGAAAGGCAGGGGAGGACCTCATAACTGGCCTGCAAGGGGACCCGACTTTAACCCAATCGACTATCATGTTTGGGGTTACTTAAAATCCAAAGTCTATTCAACTGAAATAAATACAAGAGAAGACCTTTTACAGAGAATCCAGGACGCATGCGAGGAATTGAAAAATGATCAAGCTATGATTAGGAAATCTATTAGACATCTTACTAAAAGAGCACAGAAATGTATTGAGCAAAATGGTGGCCACTTTGAGCATCTGTTAAAATAAAGTTATACTTTTCCGGGATGTAATTTTTTCGTATTTTATTATTTGTTTAAAGTGCAGCTTAATGGACAAATACAATTATCATAACTGTATTACACATACGGGGTGTTTGTAAGTTAGTTATTGAAATTAGCATTTTGTCTTAAAATGTATAGGCCTGTCGACTTATTTTACATTGGTTGTGATCCAAAATTTAGGAGATTATGAAATGGTTAGGGATTTTATTGATTGAAAGTAAAAGATTATTATTTAGAGAAGAAAAAGTATTTTTTTTTTAAATTTTGTACCACCCTTACATCGAAAAAATAATTTTGACTCAAATTAACAAGTACGAAAATTGTATGCGGAAGCACAAAACACATTTGCTTTGACATAATTTTTTCTGCTCTTTTCAAATCTGCAAACGAATTTTCAAAATTTTAATATACAGGGTGTTGTTTTAAACTGATTCAATTTCTTTCATTTTTTTCTAATCCGTAACTGGATTATGAATTATAATTTATTTGGTATTCGGTACAATACAGGATGAAGAGTTTATGCTGTGAATATGAAAAATATATACAATGTGGATCGTAAGTTATAAACCATCAAAGAAATAGTCAAAATACATAAAACACCCTGTATCTCGGTTATAAAGAGCGCTAGGCCCATCATATGGTTTTTTAGAACCACCTAGGCGACCTCTACCTACCCTTACCGTATGCCCATTTCCCAATGAAACACCCTGTATATATTAATCATCTTTTATACATTTTCACTGTATACATTTTGTTCGTTGAATATTAATCTTTATATTACATAAGTATCAAATTTTATTTTGAAAAAATAAAGAAGATTCTTACCCGAATCTATAAAAATTGCTATTTTCGCTTATAATACAAAAAATCATTGAATCCAAAAATGTATGTAAATTAATTAATTTTGTAATTATATATTCTTAATCTTAGAAGTTTCCCCAACATTTCTACGCAAACCCCATTGAAATTACTCCATTTTTATCAAAGTTACAGTATTTAATATATATATATATATACAGTGCGTCCATAAAGTAACGCATAAATTCATTATTAGCTAAATAAACAATAATATTAAAAATTCCCGAAACAGGTCAATTTTTGATTTTAATTTACTGTTTTTTCAAATTATAATGTTATTTACAGGGTGAACCATCTTCGTGTGATGACGTCATCGCCATTTTTTTAAGTGGAACACCCCAATTTTTCTTCGATTTCCGGATTTCCCTTGATGAGTTGATTCCAAAAATGTATAACACTTTCTTTCAAATTGGTACAGGGTGGAGGAAAATAAAAAAAATTAAATTACCTACAAAATAAGAAATAAAAGAATAAACGTAATAAGCACATTAAATGAAATTACGTATTTACTTACTACTACTTTAAACACCCCGTATAATTTTTAACATTGTATTTAACAGCTTATAGTGATCCAAGCCCCTCGACTAAAATTTTTATTGTTTGAAATTTTTTTCTGTCATTTTTTATCATTTGCCGGTAAAAACTGTCAACAACGTTAAAGTACATTTCTGTTATTGTTAACTCTGTAAACAAGGTACGTTTATGTGAAAACTATCTACAAAGAAATTTATCATATCATAATTTTGCAGCTTCTTTAACAAAATGCGGTTAACCGAAAGTGAGAGGATTGAAATATTAATGATGATTGGTATTGGCGACAGGATGCGGAGTCAACAAGAGGTATGCAGATTATTTCATGAGATGCACCCAGATCGTGATCCCATTTCACAATCTACTGTAAGCAGAATAGAGCAAAAATACAGAGAATTAGGACATGTGAGGGATGCACCAAAGCCCGGTAGAACAAAAATTAATGAAAATATTCAAGAAGACATAATTTTGTCGGCAATAGAAAATCCACACTGCACAGTGCGAGGATTATCTAGGTATTTAGGTATTGGAAAGTCTTCAGTAGCAAACATTTTAAAAAAGGTAAAATACCATCCTTATAAAGTACGACTTATCCATGAATTGTCTGAAGACGATTTTGAACGAAGAACTGAATTCTGCGAGTATATGATGAACCAAAATAATTTCACTGACAACGTTTTATTTTCGGGCGAGGCAACGTTTTATTTGAACGGGCATGTTAATAGGCAAAACACCCGTTATTGGTCTGATGAAAATCCACACTGGATACAAGAATGCCATACGCAAAGACCACAAAAAATCAACGTATGGGCTGGTATTGTGAGAAATACAATTATTGGTCCATATTTTTTTGACGAAAATTTAACAGGAGCATTGTATCTGGATTTCCTACAAAATACAATGATTCCTGATCTGATCCAGCTTTTTCCTGATATTCAAATACCCAACAATCTAGACCGTGGAATCTGGTTTCAACAGGATGGTGCACCGCCACATTTCGCTGTAACTGTGCGCGAGTTTTTAAACAGGACCTTTCCACAACGGTGGATAGGAAGAAGGGGAACAGTGGAATGGCCCGCTAGATCCCCTGATCTTACCCCATTAGACTTCTTTTTATGGGGTTATTTAAAATCTAAAGTTTATACTAACAGACCTGACAATATCCGTGATCTAAAAGACCGAATCAGGCAAGAAATGCAGAACATCACCCGCTATGCTACAAAATGTTAAAGAAGAATGTAATGTCCGTTTCTGTCATTGTCTAGCAGTCAATGGAGAACAATTTGAACATTTATTGTAAATTTTCTTTTGTTTCTTTTTGGTAGTAAATCACAGTAATTTCATAATTATGTAATTACAATTTTTGTATTTTTTTCCACCCTGTACCAATTTGAAACAAAGTGTTATACATTTTTGGAATCAGCTCATCAAGGGAAATCCGGA
>CAJUYH010005519.1:18504-41476 GCA_910591685.1 Galerucella tenella | reverse complement strand
ACCAATAACAAAATACATCTAATAAGGGAAAATAAATTTGATTAAAGTCTAATGAGAACTCAATATTCAAATCTAATTCCAAAAACGAATAAGATTAAGGGTCTAATGAGAACCCCTTTCCAAATCAAATTCAAACTAGAAAATCAATTAATAATCAAAGGAAACTCTAAATACAATAACCATTCAAATAATGAAGTATGTAAAAACAAATTATAGAAGTTATTAAAAACTATTCAAATACACAGAAAAATAGTCAAAAATATACCAAGTAATATCTCAAAAAACCAATGTGAGTAATTTTAATTAGAAAGATCTGATTTAGAGTCTAATGAGAACCCATAACTCAAATCTACTACTAATAAGAAAAAGATTAAGGGTTTAATGAGAACCCAGTACTAAATCTAATTCTAAAACAACTACAACAAAAGTTCAGAAAATTTAAAATAAACAAATGGAACATATGGTATCAGCTTGTTGATGTTATGGATAAATATGAATATCATCATAGAGAGAAGATTAGTATGTAACAAACAAATTACAGAATCTATTGAAAAAAATTTTTTTTTTTTTTTTATATATATTTAAATCTAATGGCGTACGGTACCTATTTTACCAAGTAAAACTGAAATTGCAAAGGTCACTGACAATACCAACGCCACTGGATAAATCAATATCAATCAATTGACGGAATGAGAGGGAAGAACATATGCACGCGCTTGCCAATAAGAAGTCAGTTGGTCGATAAAAATCAACAATTACGTAATTCGGAGGGTGTGGTCATTATGGTTTTCGTACAACGCTGCCAGAGCTTGAAGAATCCCATAACAAATTTGGAAAAGTGTTCTCTTTCAATATTTATGAATTGGAAAATAATGTTAATAGAATAAATCCAATGAAACAAGCACATTATAAAATTAACGTTCAATCATATTTTTAATATTGTTAATAATAAAAAGACCCATTTATAATTATTATCACTACATAATTATCACTTCAGCTTTTTCATAGTTAAACTTGGCAATGTCGAATGTTTTCGACTGCATTCTTTCACGGTTTCGGATAAACTTGCCAAAGTATACTTGATTGCCGACTACACTCATCGACACTTAAGCGCAATCTGTGCTAGTGCTTTGCTTGCAATAAAAACGCAGGATTTTAGTTAACAATTGGGGTAAATGAACATGAAATCACTATTATTTTCAGTTTTCGTATGTCAAGAGAGTTTGTGGACAACTTGTTTATAAAGATAAGTTGTGTATGGATATGAGTAATAATTGGCTACTGAAGTTCATGAAATAGTTATTTACGTATTAAGAGCGAAAAGTGAGGAATTATTGTTCGAAAGCATTAATTAAGTTAATTGTTTAAGAACAATAATTCCACTTTTAGCACGCAATACATACCTACAACATTTTTTCTACAATCACTTGAATATGTATTATAACTAATAAAATTGATAAATTCATACTTCTTATTTCAAGTACCTGTCAAATACTTTATAAAATTTTAAACGTATAATTATTATTATCAATACTGTCAATGTACTTCTTTTCATTCTACAATTAGACAGGCCTCACCTAGCAGGGCCATCCAGCCAGTATATGCAAAATATTCAGAACGTGGCACAACAATTAAGCACAAAAACACAAAAAAAAATAATACGGTAACATCGCAATCACACTAATTATTTATCTAAAACATTTAGAACTTAACAAAACAGCGATTTATTTGATTGTAGAAGATTTCCAGAAGACAAAAACACTCCCTAGCCAGGTTGCTCTATGATGTTACTGTAAATACAATTTATTATGTTTTCTACAATCACATTGAAAAGTAGGCTTTTTCGCTTGCCATTTACAACGAAAAGTTGACATTTCTTGAGGAGAGTTACGTTACGCTCGCCGAGCGTAAGAAATTGCAAAACGCTCGTTATCCATAACAACTGATACAACAAACATTATTTTATTGACAGTGACAGTGGTAGTGACAGTGACATCATAGAGCAACCTGGCTAGGGAGTGTTTTTGTCTTCTGGAAATCTTCTACAATCAAATAAATCGCTGTTTTGTTAAGTTCTAAATGTTTTAGATAATTAATTATTGTGATTGCGTTGTTACCGTATTAATTTTTTTGTGTTTTTAAGCTTAATTGTTGTGCCACGTTCTAAATATTCTGCATATCTGGCTGGATGGCCCTGCTAGCTGAGGCCTTTCTAAGTATAATAAGAAGAAGTACATTGACAGTATTGACAATAATAATTATACGTTTAAAATTTTATAAAGTATTTGACAGGTACTTGAAATAATAAGTATGAATTTATCAATTTTATTAGTTATAATATATAATCAAGTGATTGTAGAAAAAATGTTATTTGTATTGCGAGCTAAAAGTGGAATTATTGTTCTCAAGCAATTAACCCTTGCTTTCGAACAATAATTTGCTCTCAATACATAAACAACTATTTTGAACAACTAAAAGATTCTAAACAAGCTCATGATTATGGTAATGAATTATTATAATTAATTAAACATTAAAAAGAAGTAAAATAAAACCAACCACAGCATATTTCTTATACCAACCATAATTAAGATTAATAAATAATTCTACTTGACATGCATGTTCAATTTCATGAAATTATCTTGCTGAGTAAAATTAGAATATGCGAAAAAAAAACCCAAAGTGCCGGCCAGCTGCATAACGTGTAACTTGTTGAACGTGATCTGCTTTTAAGTTAGAAAAACCTACATTTTCATGTAGCATATTTCCGCAATCAAAGCTATTAAACTCTATTTATATTCAATCCATAACTGTGAGTTTCAGTTAAATAAATTGAATCAACTATTAACGACTATCAGTGACAGTTTGAACAATCTGGCAGCATTGAAATCTCGTCCCTTATGATTATAACGCCAAACAAGTAGAAATGTAATTTGTTTTGGTAGTTGTCGAAATGGTCTACGATAACACAAAAACTGAATCGTCTTTTTCCCTAGACTGTTTAAATTCATATTCGATAACGCCCAAATGTATTTAGCAAAGGTCAACATCAATTACCAGTGCACCCGAGGGCAACCATTTTCCTTTTGACAGCGCATCATTCACTTTGAGAACGGTAATTTTACGTTTCTGATCGAATAGGGCAGCGTATTGAGCTTCATGTTTGGGGCGTCATGAACTTTACTTTTAATTTTGGGAATAGCTATGGGATCACGAGTCTCGACTTAATTAAATGGATTTATCGTATCTACGAAGTTGCTTACGAATCTCCATGGAATATAGCAATATGGTAAACAGCCAATTAGCAATTGTTGTGTTGTTGTTGGTGTAAATATCTTCTGTATGTTCCTTGTGGCATTACTTATTCTTTTTTCCTATTTTTTGGGAATCAAACCACAATATTATGTTTTTATATTTTTATTACGACGTTTCGGTAGCGTTCCAGCTACCGTAGTCAAGATAAATTAGTTTTTAAACAATTTTCGGTAGCTACCTATCTGACACAACGAAAAAATTGTCTAGTTGTCAAATTTTTTCGTTGTGTCAGATAGGGACCAAAAATTGTTTAATTGTTCAAAGACCAATCAATCCTGACAACGGTAGCTGGAACGCTACTGAAACATCGTAATAAAAATATAAAAACATAATGTTGTGGTTTGATTTCTAAAAAAATAAGAAAAAAGGATTGTTGTTAGTGTCTATGGACATGTAAAACAGTGAAAAAACACTGGGCAATTATTATAGATTAACATCAAATCAACATCAAATTGTCTCCAGACCTCAGCTTTCAACTGTAGATCATGTCTAAAGGATCACAGATATAATTTAGAAAAGCATCAGATTATGGCACATTTTGATAAACTACAGGGTGATCCATAAAAAAACCGATGTATCCGAAAATTGAATAGATGAGGCTTTTACTTGATGAAAATTTGTTTTAACCCTCAGTATATTATCATATTTACCGCAGAAAGATAACAAAATAAGTCTAAACCTTCTAGACCTCACAATTTCAAATATAAAAAATAATGATCTTTCTATATGTCACAAACCATCACATACAGACATTACAATTCATGATAGTACAGTTCACCCATTCAGAAATAAATTAACAACTTTCAATAGTATAGACTTTTAACAGTTTCATTAAATACTGACAATTACAACAAAGAACTGAATATCATAAAACAAATATCAGTTAATAATAATTACGATCCAAATTTAATAGACATTATCATGAATACAAAGATACTAAAACATACTCTAGAGCAAGAATTTCCATCTGATAAAAACAAAAATAGTCAATTTAAAAGCTTAACATACTTTGGAATACCATCCTTAAAAATCAAATCATTTTTAAAAACTTTAGATTTGGATATTTGCTTTAAAACCGATTAAAATTTATTCAAATTCATTAAAAACAACAAATCTAAATCTTCAAAATTGAACAAATCAGGAATTTATAAATTAAAATGAGGCAATGAAAACTGTGATAAAAATTTATATAGGTAGAGCGTTTAGGAATTTTAATACTAGAATTTCAGAGCTATGATAACCAAAAATCAGATTCCAACTACTCAAATCATTTATTAGATAACCAACACACTTTCGATTCAAATTTTGAAATTCTCCCCTATTAAACCTTTTTACCTAGAAAGGTTCCGGTAAGATTGTTGTGAATGAATTTCCAGGTAAACTTGTTCAATACTTTAGTTAATCCCATATTTAGACACTTTTTGCTTTCTTTTTTCCATGTATATAGACTATAATACCTTTGTCAACATCCGTAAAATGCACTGTATAAATTAAAAATGTTTTATTATGCCTCTACTCGTTTGACTACTGTGTTATAGCGAAACGCGTCATGAGTATGTTAGTTAGGGAGGCGAATAGGGGATTTTTCGGGAACACTCGGGCGTGGCAGTTGTTCAGTATATAAGTATTATTCTATGGGCAGTTGAAGATATGAGAGACACCTTAGACCTAATAGTACAACTTTGGAAAGCATTAGCTCTATATTAGTGAAATACTCGAGCGAGTCAGATTAAGATATTGGGGGTTGATCTTAGTGTTTTAAGACTAAATTTAACTAATCTTACGATAAGTTCTTGACGCCGCCGAGTTATAGGGTCGCGAACTTGTAAAAAAAACGTTAATCCGGCATTTTCGAGCGCGATTTTTTATTTTGAAGAATATAATCTAAAACCACCGTCCATAAATTTCAATAAGTCTGGTAACTCCTTTGAAGTTGTTGAAATGTACCGCGTTTTTTGTGATCGGTCATAAATCATACAGATAACAGCAAAAATGTGTTATACGGGGGTCAATCGGCACCGTGATCAATATGTTTACTCGGAAGTATGTCTACGAGGGACAGGCGTTAAATATTGATCATATTTAATACTTATGAATATTTATTTCTTTGTAAATGAAACCAACTGTTTTCAGATAACTTCACAATATATTAAAAAAAAAATGGTAATTCTAATATATTATGGAATTAATTGGGAACAGTTGGTTTAATTTACAAAGGAATGAGTAGATTCCACAGAGTAAGAGTTGAAACAGTAAATTTCACGAATATTCATTTATGAATATCATAATTTAACATAACGTAACATAATAACTATAAAATAATTTGAATAATGAATTACATAGATCTATTGAACTAACCCAAATTTAGAGAAACTAACTTAGGAAAATTGAAACCATTCTAGCAGAAAACAACTACCCACGACAATTACTAACAAAATTATCAATAAACGAATTCATTCCATATATAACAACTCCCAAACTAATAAAAAAAATCCAATACTTATATTTCGCTTCCCTACGTGAATGGAATCTCAGAAAAAATAACCAAAATAACACAAAAGGAAAAAAGATCAATTTCTCACAAACTGATTGACACCAACAAGATATTTTTCTCAAAAATTGAACCAAAAATAAATAAACACAAGCAAACACATACAGTGTATCAAATTCCTTGCCAAGATTGCTCCAGTACACATTCATTGGCCAGAGTAAACAATATCTGCAAAAGATTACAAGTTCACAAATACTCCAAAACAGATACAGGACATGCATTTAACTATGACCAAACTAAAATTCTCGCAAAGGAAAGAAACGATAAGGTGAGAAATGTTTTGGAAATAATCCATATTAAACAAAATTCCAACAGCATTAATTCTAGAAATGACATAAAAATCTTCAGCATTATTTTTGACGGAATTTTATAAAAATAATAACAGATAATTAATTGAGTACCACCTCTGAAACTTTTTGTGCCTTACTATTGAATATATACTAAAATTTCACCTGTACTATCAAATAAAAATTTCAAATTGCAGTTGTTACTAGGAAAAAACCAATAATGTATGTTTTTTTTGTAAGTAATATATTAAAACTTGAAAGGCAAATACTGGAACCCTACCTGAGATAATTATTATACGACAGTCTAATCTAAATTCGAATAAACTCGGACAGAAACAGAGCAATAAGATCGGTGAGAAGCCATTATTACAGTACTTGATGCTCAAAAAACTAGGTTCAAATAAATCGTTTACTTCGCGCACTCAGTAGAACTCGTATCGACTCTGCGAACTATTCAATTGAAGACACTCTGTTAAACTAGCTAGCCCACCCGGTGGGCACTCGAGGCAAATCGGCAGGGCAAGGGATGCGCGAGGACAGGAGGGGACGATTTTAGGTTTCGGCGAGGGTAAGCAGACTTATTGAAATTTATGGACGGTGCTAAAACTTACTAAAAATACAAAATCTGCCAGTTTCCGCATGACCGGAAGTGTGGAGGAGCCATTTCGTCTTCCGAAAAACGCGTTGCGGCATATAAGTCGCGAACGATAAATTTTACAAAAAAAAATGTTTGAAGAAAAAAAAAGGTTATTTCATTTTACACAAAAAAGGTCTCTTTACATTTTTGTCCAAAGTTGAAACTTTTGGACTTAAAGCATCATGAAAACTCAAACTCCCCTTTTTTGAGTATAATATCTCGAAAACGGAGGGTGTTAAAAAAAACTGATATGGAACAACGATGATTAAATTATGTAACTTTTATTATGTTATCTCAATTTTTTTCCCAAAGATTCTCGACAATTTTCTGTATACAAAAGTATTATTAACATCTACAGTCTCATTTATTTATATTATTCAATAGCCTGTTGGTCCTCAAATTATTTTTGGAAGTACCGTAAACAAAACGAAGTGAAGAATTGAAGCAAAAAAGAGGAATGGTTTATAAAAACATGTAATACAGACCTTTTTCGGTTAGATTAAGAGAACCCACCAACATATTTGTCAGATTAAGAAAATATGCTTTGAGGATACCGAGATAAACCTCCCCTATGAAAATCTGACGCGCTCGAGTATTTTGAAAGAACTTTTTTTGCATTTTCAAAAATTTTTCGTAACTCATCGTCACGCCGAAATCGTCAGTTTTTTTAAAAGGAACTCCCTTGGGGCCTACTTAACACCCCTTCCGAAAATCTGACGCACTCGAGTAAATTTTTTTTCGGACTTTTGACTACTTTATATGCCTAGCCCCACCACGCAAACCTGCAGATTAGTATACCGTTGTTATCAGAGGCACTTGGGGCATACGTGGTATGAATACTCGCTCGAGAATGCCCAAGTAACTGTTTTTTTTCAACATTTTTAAAACCGTACACGCCACGCTTTTCTTTTCGAAATTACTACATCTTTCGATTTTGATAGGTCTCGACGGCGCTCGAGAATGTCGCCATTTAGCGACCTCGCCTCCCTAACTATGTATTGAACCTAGTTTAGACAATATAATGAAGGTTTAAACAAATTAAATTGTTTTGCTTCGCTCTGCATACGGTTTTTTAGATATGGAATGAAGACTAGCGAATTATTACAGACGTATGATGGAAACATTCCAATTTGAAATAAAATACAGGCTGTTCTAACTTTGATCTGGCCCTTTAGGCTGGCTACAACTGGTCAAAATTTCATTTAAATATCTTTGAGGATTTACAAGATAATGGACTTTATCGCACCAATATTATATAATATCTTGAATTATTGTGAACCATTTTATCAATCCTTGAAACTCGAAGGATGAGTATTTACGAAAAATAACGCTACATATAAATATAATAAACAAATTCAAATTCATCTTGTTTATGTACGTCGTCGATATAGTAATATTAACCAAGCACTCACATATTTCCTTATCAAGTCTTGTTCGAATTAACCCGAAAGTTGATACAGCCTATTTATTACAAGTTACAAGCACCTACATAGAGCAGCGAACTGATAAAAGCTGGATAATGGAATTTGTTCACATGGTGCACGTCTGTAAGCGTTAATGTTTCAATATAAGACTATTAATAAAGCCCAGAAGACAACGAAATGTTTATTTAATGGTACTTTCACATTAATAGAGATAATATCGACTACTAAAGTTGTTGAAGTGTTATAAGTGTCTTGACATTGCGTGGGTTGAATATTGTAATGGACCAGTGTGTAATTTCACACAAAAAATTGTTGCTCGATTTCAAACTAAAAAATTTCTACAACTAGCGAGTTTGTACTAATTTGCGATCTCCTAAAAAAACAATACATCAACCAATATATCAATCAGTCATTAAGATCCGGACTCTTGATTGACTGAGTGGATATTTTCGAGAGAGTGCTTTTAAATAAATAAGATTATCATGGGTCTTCCCTACGACAAAATTTCCCTATCCCACTCCTCGAGATCTACTCCTAAAGGTGCTGGGTAAAATTGAGTTATTACTTCTTCTCTCAAATTTAAATAAATATGAGAACTGGAAATTTTGTAACAGTCGTACACTGGCAATGACTAACCAGTATTTTTTCAGCTTCCCTGTTACATTATAAAAGGGTGAAATAATGATCCCTCACTTGATTTAATATCAGATCTGGTTTCCGAGTTTTTATGGAATAAAAATATTATTCAAAATCTGTTGTAATTTTTTGTTATGTACTTCAAATTCAAAATTGTGTTCTTTCGTGACATCGACTTTATTTATTTATTTTTGACAACTTCGAGTAGTTAGATTTTCTGCTGTCACTTTGGTTTTGTCTACTCTAAAATAAACTTGTGTTCCCAATTAAGTGTTCTTTTATGGTGCCTCATTGTCTTTCACAAGATCCAAGATACAACCCAAGCTACGACATTCTCTTAGATGATTTCCTTGCTCAAGAAAACAGGAATCACCATCAGCCCCGAGATGAAGTTCAAGGTGGTCTGCAGATCCATTTGGGTGTTCCTCAAGAACCGGATGCTCAGCTTCCAGATGTCCCTGTTATTGAGCAGCAGTTCCTGTCCCAGACTGACTGTAACTGTATTTTAATTTGTGTGAACATAACATTTTTACTCCGTTTTTCCTAGAACCAATAGATGCAGAAGAAAAAAATAAGATAATTTTCATTATATAAATTTCAAATCACTTCATTTTCACATTAACCAGTGGCTAGGTTGGGTTAGGTTAGGCTCTATTTGAGTGGGGCTTTCTTGTCCGTGCTTCTGCGAGCCCCGTTAGGTCTCTTGTGGCTCACCCCTAGGGATAACGGAAGTAGGAGTACGGAAATTTGGCTCAGAACCTTTTTGGAGTGATATCCGGTGAATTTTTCAGCATATATTTGGAAAAACCCTGTATTTTGTCTTCACCTTTCATGTTTTTTTCCCCATTGCAATGAAGAATACAAAATATCTGATTTCTTGGGAAGCTTCACTCCCAGACCAGTACCTCCATGTAGTTCGGAACTCTGCACTTTGAACCAAAAGGAGAGAGGAAAATACTGCTATCTATGGTGGCAAAACAGTTGGAGAAAACTCGACTAGAAGAGCTAATAATTCATCAATTGAAATATATTCCATCGTAACATCGGTAATGAATCAAAATGAACACGAATCCAGAGAAAAAAATGAATTGCTATGGTAAAAGGACTACTTGAACTAAAGATATAATGAATAAAATAATCAGTCAAGCCTTTAGACGTCCATTGCCTCTAGTGCTGACGTATTAAGTGTACTGTTATCTTGAAATTCTTCCAAGGTATAAGGATAAAGGAAATAGAAGGGGGAGTGATAGATCTTCCAGTTCTCAGTCACCCCATGTATGTATATTGGTGTGACAGAGACTAGGTAGCCCCAAAGACTATTCCAGTGGTAAAAAGTATAAAACGTTGATAAAACAGCTTTGAAACTTTTTTCTAATCGTCGATGTGAGATTTATATTCAAAGTTTCGACATATTTAATAACGTTCAAATACGTTAACGTAGTAAATTTCTATAGCGGGTAAACAGAAATGTCGACAAGAAAGCAGCTTGCGGCATTCAAAAATAAGCAAAACGGCGAAATACACATATACATATGTACGCAACTCATTTCCGAACTCGGAAAATTTTTATTATTCAATTTTCCACGGATTTGCATGCTAAAAATTCATGTTTGATGCGCGAATATCATAAATATTTCAGATTGAATGGAATAAATGCAGTCGCATATGTAACATTACAAAATATTATATACAATTTATAATTTTGGATGTAATAAACAACGGTGGTTTCATTAATTTGCAGCCTCAAATGCAGCTGAACCGAAAATAAACAAAACATGTTGAACAAAATAGCCACAGTAAACAGGAAAACTAATGTCAACACGAACTGGGAATCTGCTGAATCGATCCTATTTATAATCACGAATGTATCTCTGAAAAAATAAAAAAAGTGAATCAAATCAAATTTGTCGCCTGGACAGAAAAGTTTCGAGAATGTAGCTGGAAATCTTACTCACTTCTTTTATTCCATATCCGTTTTCTTCTGTTGAATTTTTCACCCTCCGAACGTTTTGATCCTTAATTTTCAGACACTTCTCGCACAGATAAAACTTATTTGTCTCCCACTATTTCCTTGAATTCTTTCGATTTAGCGAAAATACACTTTTTGAATTCCGTTCAAATTTAGACAATAATAAAATGTATTAGAGTGTGTTCAGTTCATGTGTTCAAGTATTGGCTATTTTTCTACAATATTCAGTAAAAACCACAGTGCGAACACAAGGGCTATGATTTTAGTGGGTGAGGTTAGGTTGGGTTTGTGGTGAGTAGGTCTATTGTCACAAAAAAACTAACCAGAAAGGAAATTCCTGGCAGAAACATAACAATCTGCACTGACAGTAGACAAGCCCTATTAGCCTTGATTAGACAACGTGTTATATCGGGGATAGTACTAGAGTGCAACCAAGATTTAGCTAACGCCTCGGATGATAACAATATTATCCTGAGGTGGGTTAAAGGGCACGACTGGAGTAAAGGTAATCACATTGCCGATTCTTTAGCCAGGGAAGCGGATCCAGTGACACCTACGGCCTGACGACTTCGATAATCGCGTAGCTAACCAAACATTACACCCATGCTCAATCCCTTAAGAGATGGGATGCAATCAAAGGATGCAAACTTGCCAGTATCACCCTGGGCGACTCTGGGAAGCTGGCGTCGAAGAAATGCTTGAGGATCACCAGGAAAAACCTACGTTTAACAGTAGAATTTCTGACTGGCCACTGTCAACTAAAAAAACACCTCCATACTATGGGGCTAGGGGACACAGCTATATGCAGGATGTGTGAACAGAGAGATGACACTGTCAGGAATGTCTTATGCGAGTATCCGGAGTTTTCGTCAATAAGAGAGTGTGTGTTCGGCGAGTCTTGGCCGACACTCACCGTGAGGGTAACCTTGGTCACGGCTAGATCCCAACTGGCACGCCTTCAAAGGGTGGTCAGTTTGGGGGCCACTGGCTGCATGAGAACTACACCAACTGTTGCGATGGAGGTGATCCTTGGTCTTCGGCCTCTTCACCATGTGATCGAGGCTGAGGCGGGGGAGGGCTTTCCTGCGCTTGAAACGGCTGGGATACGTGCGAAGAGGGGAAGAGTGCAGGCACGTCGAGAAGTTCCGGCTCCTGGAAGATATTCCAGTTCTGGCTCGAGCGGCTGATGAATGCCTGCGTAAGTACTACTTCGCTACCCCATATAGGGCCATGATACTGGATAGAAAGTCTTGGGAAAAGGAGAGGAATACACAGCCTAATGGGACCGTCTGGTACACAGATGGCTCATGCTCCGGTGATAGAGCAGGGGCTGGAATTTACTCCAGGAACCCAAGAACACAGGTTTGTGTACCATTGGGTGTATCTGCATATCAGGCCGAGATATATGCTATCTTGGAATGTGCGCAGATAAACCTAGACAGAGGTTATGTGAATCGACGCATAACCATATACTCCGACAGTCAGGCAGCAATTAAAGCCCTGAGTGGGTATACCAGCAACTCAGGACTTGCTAACGAATGTCGAGAACTACTTGCTAATCTTGCAAGGCGGAACGTGGTGCGGCTAGAATGGATTCCAGCCCAACCTGGTTTTGAAGGCAACGAGATGGCGGATGCACTGGCTGCGCAAGGGGCGGCAGCTCCTTTCTGCGGCCCGGGCCCGACCCTGGGCCTAACAAAACAAAGAATACGCAAGGAGACGAAGAAGTGGCTGAGGAATCAGCACCTCGCTCATTGGAATGCTCTGCAGGGTCCTAGACAATCCAAACTTCTACTGAAGGGATGGACTGATGGACACGACAGGGCAGCCACTGAACTACCAAGGAGTAGGCTAAGGAAGATAGCAGGACTCCTAACAGGGCACTGCTGTATGAGGAAGCACCTCTACAATCTAGGAGTAGAGGAAAGTTCCCTATGTAGGGGTTGCGGCATGACTGATGAAACGTCAGTTCATGTTCTCTTAGAGTGTCCACACTGGGATGTATTACGCAGGCGAATCTTCGGAGTCACTGTCATGGCTCCTGGAGACACAAGCAGGCATCCACTGAAAAAGGTTGTGGCCTTTATTGAAGGGCTCGGCTTCATGGATGACTAGGTAGCAGGATTGGCACAATGGGCCCGCCAGTGGCCTCAGTGTCGGAACCTCGGCTTGAGTTGTCCAGGACAAGGCTCGCCTGCACATTTAGTAGTAGTAGTAGGAGGACAACTCCTTGGGAGCAAGTACAATGGGTCATATGTGGCCTAAGTGCTGTAAGCCCACACTCACCCTTCCTACTTTACAGATACAGAAGGCACTCCATTGTGACTTGCAGGAGTCTATTATAGCTCATTCTTATCCATATTTCACCTAACAAATTCAGCTACTTAACAACGCCGATTAATTTACTTGGTGGAGGGAATTTCAGTCTCACCATATGAGGATTCAGATGACAGTGGCCTATTAGACAACGTAGATTATGCCATTAGTTTAATACTGGTTTGGAGGCATTCTTCGAATGGCGAATGAACCAATCACCGCTAGCTGTCCATGTATTTAGTGATATATATCACATAATAATTATTATTCTAACGCTTTATAAGTTTTGATGAATTTTTTTCAAAAACATTAACCGTTCAAATAAGGAGCAACAACTACTTCCCGGGCTATAGGCGCCGATGGATATTAAATTACAATGCAAAGTCAAGCGGAATTGGTATATCTACAAGATCAACCATTCTGGTTTGCAATTAGAAGGGACAACATAACTGGTCTCAACCGGTTTCGGCGTATGTGCCCCTCATCAGTACAAGGTTTATGTTCTTCGTCCGCGAGCTCTAAGAGCTTAATCACGGACTGTAGAAGACACCAAAATCACAATCAATACATGTCGTCCAGTAACGGAAATGTGAAAGTTGTGACAATAGCGACGTCTTCACTTCCACCAACAACGTTTCACTTGAAGTGTAATTCAATATCCATCGGGGCCTATAGCCCGGGAAGTAGTTGCTGCTTATTAGTTGAGCGTCTTCGAAAAATATTCTTTAAAACTTATAAAGCGTTTGAATAATTATTATTCTGCGAGATATTTATTGGTAACGCGCTTCATTAAATACGACAATATCACAGAAAACGGTAATAAAACATTATTTGGTGATTTTTTGACAGAATTTGATGAGATACCAAATTCTGATCCTTCCTTGCCATTCATGCCAGAATAGCGGAGGATCCAGACTAGATACACTTTGTTGAGTTTTCCTTTTGGCCAGACTCTTTTTTTGGCAGGCCGATACGAATTTAGACGTAAGGTACGAGCTGTTCATCCAGGTAGTATTCTGTTGGCAAATCTGTCGAAGCGTCAAGTGCAGTCTTACCTACTCTGGCTGAAACCTTTCTTTGATCTCACTCAGTCGTAGTTTCCCAGTGAATTGCGCACAGTGGTCAAGAAGTTTGCCAAATTTGGGAAGGTAGTTGCAGCAGGGGATTAAGTCTCTGTAAAGGTAAATTGCGGACAGCGGTCAAATTGCATCCTTAGTCCATGAAAGTATCAGAAAATAAGAAATATAAAACTAAAAAAAAACAAGAAAACCCAGGCCCAAACCTGTTGATCGAAGTGTAAATGCAAAAACTAAACTGATCTATGTACCTACGCCTCAAATTGTTATCGTAAAGTAATTAGGGAATCGGTAGAAAGTTGTATGCCATTTACATAGACCCTCTTTAGGGTCACTTATGCGCAATTTACCTATGAAAAAGGAACATTTTGGGTATACCTGGCTACAAACTGACCGCTGTGCGCAATTTACCAACCTCGTCCCAATAGTATCTTCAATTTTACTCTGGCTTCCTCCAAATCATTACATCATTGGGTTCCGTGCTGTTTGATTGTGCTGTTGATCTAATTTATCTTTTTCATAGAATAATCTGATCATTCTACTGGATGTGTATCAATTTGGAGGTGTTTATTCGATTATTTCACTCAATACAAAATACGCGCCTTCGATTGGCTTAAATATGAGGATTGATATATTATCTGAAAACACCATGTTTTCGATTTTGTATTTCGGCATCTGATTGGATACATGCAATTTTCCTATCTGCGTGTTTCGCGTTGTCATAAGTTGTTTTATTCGATATTAAAAATCTAGTGACTGACAGAAACTGTCAAATTATTGAAGAAACGTCAGAATCATTGTATCAAGAAATAATCTTGACAAATACAACTCGTATAATTAATGATTATCAATAATTTCTTCTCTTTTTCGAAACAAATTGTTGTTTAACCCTTGAGAAATCGGGTGCTTGCAAATCACTTGAAAAATCGGGCGGGGTCTGTGAGACCCAGTTTTTATTTTGCAGAATATATTATAAAATAATAAAATAAAACTATTTTATACGCAAAATATCTTTTTTTATTTCATTTTTAATACATCTTAGCTATTTTGAATCCAACAATAAAATAAAAAACGTTTCTTAATAAAATACGAAAAATAGGTTAACAAAAATGCACTTTTCTTACATTTAGTAGAAAGAACCCTAATCCTCACTTCAATTTTCAATGCATTCTTCGCACATCGGACGAACATGTTCTAAGCAAAGCCATTTTTGACATTTGACACAAAAATATTTTGTTTTTCGATCTGGGCAGGAAAACAAATTCACTTGTCGAAGCTACAAAAGTTACTTAAATGGTCGGGTGGGGTCTGACAGACCAAACATGCAAATAACTAGCGAACTATTGGACACTAACGCACACGCCTTGGTTCACTAATACTCGACCTTCGGACGAAAAGGTACTGACAATTGCTACGCGCTCCGATATAAAACAAGAGTGGTGTACGAGAACGAAATGGCTGCTTGTCCCACAGACCCAACCCGACCACTCAAGGGTTAAGGAAACCACATTCGCACTTACGCGCTCGTGCTGTTTCCAAACAACAATTTGTTTCTCAAAATCGGAGAAATTTGTATTTCGATAACACACTTGTGGTATTATTATCGATTATTTTTTTCACTTGTCAAAATCTTACATTTTGGTGGTTTTAACCAATAGCAATACATTATTCCAGTCAATCATTCGGGATTATACTGATAATTCTGCTTCCTCATCGATAATACCTTGTTTACATCGAAACGTCAAAATTTTACTTTGAATTTGTCATTATTGACAACTAAAAGTGGTTCAAAGTTTATTGAAAAATGAAAACAAACCGATTCAGTGCCATCACCCAAGAGAATATTGAGCATTTAATACATTTAAATACATTTAAAATTGTTGAAAAAAATAATATTTCCAAATACAACTCGCTCTCCAAATTTTATCATATATTTTTTTTTTCTTTACTCAAACTTGTTTATTTGAGGCAAAAACATTAAAACAAACCGAATTTAGATAGAATCCCTCGTCCTAACGGACTCGTGATTTTATCAATCGGTTTGTTTTCATATTTTTGCGAAATAAAGAAGTTTTCGTGGAAAAGGAAAAAATATCGATGAAATTTGAAGCACTCGTGGTATTACCTTCGATGTTTTCAATAATATCTTGAATATTTTTTTGTAGAAATACAAAAAATTTTGGTTATTAGCTTGATAAGCAGATTGATTTATACAAGATAAAGAGAGAGAAATGTAACACACAGAAATTTTAATTTTGTAATGAAACTCTTGGGCAATTCTTCAAGATAGTTTTTCTTCGAGCAATCAATTAATTTTCATCTCCAATAGAATTTTCTAATGAACACGAATTCAAGATCTTGAATTAACCTTGAAACAAAACGAATAAAATACTGCATTTACTGCAAATTTCACTAAATCAGTCCACCATTCATAAAGCATCTACTTTAATTAAGAAATTATCCATTTGTGAAAAAAAAAGATTCCCTTTAATTACTTTTTTGGACCATCTTGAAGTAAGCTTTAATTAAAAACTACTCACGCTCCTTTCAATTTCGTTTACTTCATGAATTAAAGAATATCCTTTCGTTAGTATACAACAAATTAAAACGTAGGATGTACCTACTACTAAAACGGTGAACTCTGAGGGGATCAAATAAGGATTAACTACAAGGCCCACAGATACCTGAGTTTTTGATACATAAATATACGGTATTGATATGTTGGTTCTTTTTGTCTCACTTACAAATCTACGAGCATTCATAAGCTACCACCTGTCTTTTTCCCATGGCCAGAGTATTCGTCCGTCCGAGAGAAAAATCGTGTCCGGTATGATTTAAGATCAATATTTTTGTTACACACTTTATGATGAAGTTATTCCTGCATGCCTGCAGAACTTGTACACGTAAATTTAATTCAAACATACTGTATATCAATAATAATTATTCTCGGGTAGGGATAATTCCCCACATATAGACTATTTCGCTATAGAGCCTGTGGATATCCTTAAACTCCTTCAGGAAACAATAAGATTCATGTTGAAGACCAAGAAAAAAGTAAACAAAACACACTCGATGAAAAGGTTTGTGGCTATTTAACTTTTTAAACGAGAAAATTGTATCAACAAATACACCGTATAAAATCAGCTTAAAGCTCTGACCCTTATTTAAATGGAAATTATGTGATACGTTGTGCAACTCGTCTTGGTGTTTCCATTCAACCATAAAGAATTAATTTGATGATGCATGATCATTATATCAATGCTTCAGTTGAACAAAAATTCTTCAATAACTAGCCCGAAATGCAAAATAACCCGAAAAAGATTACACGTATTTGCAGTTTATCATTTCCATGTCAGACGATAATTGAAGAATCTTTCGCAGATAAAAATTCAGTAGCCTATCAACTACTGGGTGGGTCGAGTGATATGATCAGAATAACATTTCTCATTTGCTAAATTACACTGTACGAAACAATTGGTGTTTAGACTATAATCTTGATTCATTATGTTATTATTATCGGACACTCTTGTCAGAACAGAACCGGATCGTACGTCAGTTGTGTTTGAATTTCAAATAATACCGTGATCTACCTTAAATAGGGACACTAGTGCCCGTTTGCACCAACCATTTCCTAAAGTTAGGTAAAAGCGAGTGGTGAAACCTTAATTGCATTTAGTGACTCCTTAATCGGGCGTCGGTCCACTGTAATGGAACGCCTCTGAAGCGATAATTATAGTGAAGCAGTGTAGAGCACGGTTAGTACTTGGATGGGTGACCACTGGATAAACACCGTCGTGGAGCCCTTTGAGCCTGCAGCTAAGCACTTTAGAGGTACAGTGTCTTTCGGAGAATGCTGGGCGTGATAAAGATCCCTACCATTGGTTGTGTGATCCCGGCGTCAGTCGCAGAAATGGACCGACGTTGGATAATTGGATAATAAGAATAATTCTAAATGCGATTTAGGTATAACCTAACTTCAGGAAAGGTTGGTGAAATCAGGCATTATAGTATATTAAGTATTAAGAACGGTAAGGGTTGTTTACCGGTCGAGAGCAATGTTTGCAATTTTGCTGGAGACCGGTATTACTCTTAACGTTCGGGATGCTTATACCATTTTTTGCGCGATCGTACCTATTGAAATAAATTTCGAATGAAACAATTCAAATTTTTTCGAAATGAACGAGATGTCAAAAGTGACATTTATACCTCTCGATCAGTTTAAAATATAATTTGCATTTTGGTGAAATTGTTTTCATGCTATTTATTACTATTTTTTATTGGTGAACCATTTTACGGTAAGTAACTACTTACCGACGTCTGAACGGTAAGTGAATTACTTACCGACGTGTTAGACTTAGAAACCAGTAAACACAACCTACCGTCCTGACAACCGATGCTGTAAATAAACAAAAAATATCGATCGCGCAAAAAAGTACATTGTGTCTTCTTGGATATTCTTCTTACAATAATCTTATAACCAAATCACTTAGACAGAGTGTTAAATATATTTGGAGAAACTGTATTGCCAAATAACTTGAGGATTGCCAAAAAGCTGTTATCGTGGGGAAGACTGATCCAAAAACAAAAAAGCACGAAACCATGTGTTCTAAGGCAAATACAATAATCGGAGGATTTACGCTGAAGAAATTGTGACAAAATGGTCTGTGAAGGAGGATCTACAGATTAATTCCTTTCGATTGAAAAATATCATAAAGAATAATCATACTCAGGAATAGTTCCAATGAGATTCATTTGAAAACTGGGCCAGAGGAAATCAGCAGAATGTCTAGCTTTATGTGGAAATCAGTTGGAATACACCACCAGCAGAATTTAAATTCACTGAAGACCTAACCTTTGACAATTTCAACAAGAAATTGGAGGCACCAATTGATGGAAAACATATGGATTTATTACATCACTTGGAAGCGTATTTTCAAACTGGGCATGGGTGGCAGAATATGCCACATCTTGGGCTATAGTGTTACTAGAGAGATCAAACAGAAGAAAATTATTGTGACCCATCTAGATGCTTACTCAGTTTGTATGTAAATATCCTTAAATTTATTGTGGCTTCAAGGAAACTTTGAAAAAAAGGATACTATATAGCAGACCGAAGCCCTTTTGCGATGTCACTACCTATATAATGTTGAAAGAAGTAGGTGAAAGATAAGATCATTGAAAAAATTTAGTAGTTTCTCCTGAGAAGCTACGACAAAGTGGTATAAAAAGAATAAGTAGCCGGACTACTGCACCAAGAGCTCTGACATGGGTACTAATGGGATACTGCTGCCTTAATGGGCACTTAAAATCGCTCAAAGTAGTGCAGAAAGAACATGAAGAAAACCTCCATTCCTTTGGAGCTACGTAGGAAAAAGAGCGCACGTTTACTCCAAAATACATCCTTTAAAGATTATAAAATCAAACCTAACAATATTTTAAGGTCTCGTGTTGCTCTATTCGACTATATCGATACTTACATTTACAATTTTCCACCACCATCACCTATGTGCCATTTTATTTGTCTAATTGCCTAGCTCCATTTTATTCTCAGTAACATGTTTCGGAAATTATTTCTCTTTTTTTCAATTTAAATATATCATTCAAGACATATCAATATTTCAAAACAAATCATCTAATCCGATTCTGTTTATGTACAACATTAGCATTATACCAAGATGCGAGAAGAATATGAATGGAAGGAAATAAAAAAAATGAAAAAGAGCAGGTGGAGAGAAGCAAGTTGTTCAGCTAGCAGCGGTTTTAGTACGTCATAACCGTAGGCACGTAGTCCTGTTTATAACAACACATATTATGCTGAAATATGAATAAATTTTTCATTTAAAATATAACCTATATATAAATTATTGTAGCTGGATGCTTTTTTAGGAATTTTGTGATTTTAAATAGTTTCTAGAACTTCGCTGTCGCTGGAGAAGTACAGCATAATAAATCTACCATTTCCATGTCTTTAAAAAACTGAAAAAATGATTTTGAGTTTTTTGGTCAACAATCTCCTCCTTCCTTTTCGTAAATTTCCATACTATGAGGTAATTGAGTTGATATTCTTTCCAGTTCAATTTGACAAAGCACCGGAATATACAAGTCAATAACTTCAAAGTAAATGAAACCTATCGTTTACCGTCCAAACTAACATTGACGCGCTTATTTATTATCATGAAACTCTTCTGTCAAACGAAAACCCGAAGAATTATGTGATTATATTCCCATCTAACCTAATTTACCTTCATGCAAAAGTTTCTCCTAACAGAGATAGCGCCCCTTGGAAATGACGTCACTTTTTTAATCATATCTTAAAAAAGCCGCTACCTAAAAACTTCAAACTTGGTACATTGTATGTATATCCCTGCAGTGGGTAGCAACAAGAATTTTAAAACATTTTTTACAGGACGATCATTTGTTGCAAGACATAAATCAAATTACCCTTATAAATGAAACTGACTGTTTCTAATTAACTCCACTATTTGATGAAAATTATGGAGATTCTCAAATACTTATTGATCATTATTTCGATATTGACATATCATCGTCAATTTCAAATTCGGTATTTAGATGTATAGTTTATTTACGATAAAAAGACGATGACGTTGCGAAACAAAATATTGAGATGTTGCCAGGCTGTAGTTTTTTTCTTTACATACATAACGAAAATTAGGAAAGTCAATCTGATGTTAGATTGGCTGTTCTTAATAATTATGAATACAAATAGCGAATATTATTACTTACGTCTCTTATGCGGGTATTCATAGTCAACCCTCAACTTGAGTACTGAGGGAGACTTGGGTACGGGTTCCTCAGCACTCAACCTCGTGATCTGTTCCATAAACGAGACTTAGCGAGCCCTCAATTGAGAACACATGTGCTCAGGGTTTTTAATGCATTTGGGTTGGTTGTGCTGGATTTTCTTCTCGGTCCATGGTTGTGAGCGTGCGCAAAGTTACAGCTGGTAACAGACAAGACAACGAACAACGCCAACAGTGAGACGAACAGACCTTCATTTTGAATTTGTCTTTCGTTTGTGTCGTTACGTTGTTTTAAACTTGGAATAAAATAATTTTTATATAGAAAAATGGAGCAGAAGTTAGTCAACAGCGATTCAATTCTTCGAATTCCTCATCACTCCCAAAAAGTTCGTCAAATTCTTCCATTTTCAAAAAAAAACTTATAAAAGAATCTTATGCATACTGTCTATAAATTATAATAACTAAGTATTCCTAATAAAGTCCTTAATAACCTAAACATAAATACCTACCTATTTACTACCATGAAAAATGTATTCAAAAATTGTAAATTTTGTTGCTATAACCAAAGATAAATGATAATATATATATATAACCTGAGATGTCAAAACTGTCGAATCAACACTCAAGGTGCCGTCAAGGATAGTCACACCTTCACTTGAGTTAAGGGTGACTTAAGCGACCCTTGGATCTTGAAGGTTGTTTATGAAACACCTGAGTGCCCTCAACCTACCCTTACCCTCACACTCATACTTAAGGGAGGACTATGAATACCGGCCTTACCGCATTCTCGTTCTAAATAGCTTAACATCTCTTGACATTTACTTTTCAGCTGCTTCGGCATTTTTTTAACTACACACTGGGTATTTGCCTGAATAATTAGTTATGAAAATAACTGTTTTTTTTTAATCTTGAAGAAACAATTAATTTGAAAGCATTTAAAAAACTTGTAAATATTAGACGATGAGCGAATGTCAATAAACGTCAAAACAAACTGGGGAATTTCACCAGTTGATTTGACAACGTCTTGAAGTTTTGCCAACCCGTTAGCTGTAAATTACCCTGGATGTAGAGGATAAATTGTATTTACAGTTGGTAAATTGATATTTATTCTGATAAGCAGGTAATATAATAACTAAAAATGACATCATCGTCTTTTTATCGTAAAAATCCTATACATCAATATAACTAATCGAACAATTGAAAACATACAACTTTGAAATCATTTCATTTGATGTTACCAATATAATCTCTGAAATTAATCCAAAAGAGTGCAAGTTATTTAGCAAAAAGGTAAGTAATCCCAACCTGTTAAACGGCCAGGTATCTCTACTGGACCCAGCGGTTGATTTCCGATCACACTTATCTAGATATTTGCTGGTGTTTCGTCTTCTTTATTGCCTGTGGATGTTCACCAGAACTAGGATCTTACTTCTTTTTGTCCAGTTACCAGTTTGCAAAAACTACTGGAGCAGAGAAATCACCATCTCGCATCGTATGGACTTATCAAAAGTAGAACGGATATATGTTTTCTTCATGAATGATATTTAATATAGAGGGTTTCAAAATTGCAGGATACATAGCCTCGTCTTCTAGTACTAAACTCTGGTTTATTTTCCATTTTGCCCAAAATAGCATTTGCAAATCCCCTCTAACATTCGGATGCCTACCAGTTTCAGTACATTTGGGTATTACAAAACCGGTTTTTCTCAGGGGTTTGTGGAGAGCCATAAATCTTGATCGATTGGGATGTCGTTTATTAGGAGTTTGTTCTGCATATCGCTTCGTTTGACTCCACAAGCATCACATATTAAATGCTTATCAGTATATTGCTCATAAAGATAATTAGCCATTTTTATAATAGAATAGAATTACTTGGAGTGCTGCTACGATGTATTACTTGATCTGCTAAATTATTTTATACTGACTTGGATAAATATAGTTTCAACAAATTTATTTTATTTGCATGTTTTAAATGGGAAAAAAACTAACAATTGGATTTTTTT